>JAAKBF010000157.1:0-56679 GCA_012656075.1 Phytophthora hibernalis | reverse complement strand
CTTTTCAACTGCCTGCGCAACAACGTTGCTGGACGCTGTGCAACCTGCATTTCGCATGAGCTGAACCAACTGAACCGCATGCTCCAGATTCTGCGCGACCTGCTTGAAGGCCGCGGCACAAGGATCAGCTCGTGCTTCCAGGTGGTAAACCGATTGACCCGGACAACTTTTCGCCTGAGGACATATTGTCGCCAGGGTGGTCAGTCTGGAGGACGAGCAGCTGACGACGTTGACAGAATGGTTGCGCGACTGGAACACTAACGCTCGCAACACATGAATGTGCCAAGTTCTGGTTAGCACAATTCTTCGTGAGCTGCCTCCTAGCCGCCTGAAATCGTTGGATGGAGTTTCCAAGACCGTAGTAGGCTCTTATTGCTTACAGCGAGCGCCACTTCCAGCATCGACCGCATGCTCCAGATGTCTTACCTCGTGGACTTTAGTATTGTGACCATGAAAAATTTGCTGCCGGTTGGCGAAAGCGAGTCAGCCGTGGAGAAGACGGACAGTGATAACGAAGCAGATGAGGAGGAAAAGGAAGAAAAGGTACAGACCAAGGTGCAAACCATCAAGCAGCCACGGAAGCGTGGCAAGGCTGCTGCCAGTGGAAAGACCAAGAAGCAACGAGTGTAAATAGTTCCTCTCATAGAGCCCTTGCTGTGGGCGCTTTTCATGTTTCAGACTTTTGTCCATGTCGTTTACCTTTCTTCTTGCTCGTGCTCTCTTCGTAGATTCCAGACCCTCAGCTACATCGTTATCCTCCGATCGCCCGTAGATTTTCATGGTGGTGAGAAATAGTTCCTCCAGGCCAGCAGTACGACAGGCAGCAGCCAAGTCAGACATGCCATTCTCCGGGAACTCATGAAAACTCGAGGTAGACGTCTGAGCGACTCGATACCTCTTGAGCAACCCTCTCTTAATTCTTCCGTCTGCTCACCTCGCACTGTGATCTGCTTCCAGCGAAGATGTTGGAGTCGAAGCACATACTCCTGCACATTGTCTTCAGCACCCTCGACAATCACGACGCCAGGCCAGCCAATCTTGCTAAACCCACCGTTGCAGCTCTAATGCCCACTCCTTCACACACGCCGTTTGTTGGATGCAATGATGTGGTGGAAGTAAATGGCACGGCGACCCAGCACCACCGGCGATAATTCATTCTCAGCAGCACAGACCGGAACAACTTGATCGTCGAAGTTTGTATTGAAGTGCACTTGAGATAGAAACTCTTGCATATGCTGGTACAGCTGCAGCCCGACCACTTCTTTGAACCGCACAAGCAGCAGAACTCAAGTCGACCAGCTCAGCGTGCAGTTTCTCCATATCCATCCGTGAAAGTTGAGGACACTGCACTTCGAACGTCATGGACCCACTTTCTGGGTATCGTGGTGACACGTGAGTGTCAATGACGGCACCTCACGGCCGAAAGCTAGATCCCGTTCACATAGCAACATATTATGGTACCGGTATGAGCAAGGCACTTCAGTCTCCAATTACAACATTCATGGTATCACCTGATAGTAAAATGTGTACTGAATCTGGCACTCAGGTCGTGGTGGTTGGGCGGCTCCGTAGCCCTCAGCGAGGTATTCCTCGAGCAAAGACTTGGCCTGCATGTCGGCCTGTAGCTCCTGTTGATCGGGGAACATGCTGAGCATGCACTCAAGCTCGTCGAGCTGCTGCTGAGCCGCCGAAAGCCTGCTATCCGTCAGCTTCATTGAAATGGCGATACAAATCAAGGGTGAATTGAAGGTAATTGTGTACTTAGGCCCGTTCTTAACGGATCATCGGAGCATGATCGCTATCGAGATTGGGGTATGAGCCGACGGTCGTTCTTAAGAAAATCGTGATCCTGTTCTATAAAGAGACTCGAGACTCGACCGTTGGGACTCGGAGCAGGGTTGTTGGAAACGTGTTTGCTTCCATTTCCACTCCGGCAAGATGGAGCAAGGTGATTCAGCCACAGCAGCACCGAGTAGCAAGTGGACGGCTCGTCAAAAGCCAAACAGAAAACGATCTGTGCTGCCCCCCACGTCGGACAAGTATAGCGACTGGAACATGGACCAGCTGAAGCTCGAGTGTACCGCCAGGAAGCTTTCGGTAGCCAAGAATACGAAGAAAGAAGAGCGTGTTGCCATTCCTGCCATGTATGACAACTCCAAAGGTGGTGTTGCATTGCTTCTAGACAAGCAACGGCTAGGCAACCGTTCGAAGACCTCAACAGACTAAGATGAAGCGCGTCGTAGCCGACACTGCATGTTTCGCCTCATAAACGTGCTCTTTTCCCACGACTCTTCCAGCGCTTTATTGCTTCCGGGGACCAGCTCACTAGAAAACAATTGGATGAAGGGGGTCTCGGTTTTGGGAGGAAGTGGCCGCTTCATTTAACGCACCGAACGACACATACGATCGTCTCGTCAACAACGACTCGTTGTTTGATGGTATTAGTCCGACCAGATCACAGTGCATTCCGCAGCCAAACTCAGAGCGATGTGGAAAGAAGCGCATTCTAACTTCTCGAAAGCTGAGGCACGCAACAAGCTTTCAGGCGCGCATGCAGAATTTTGGAACTTCTGCCAAGGTGACAAGGCAGTCATGTACTTGAACTTGTGGTGCGACGAACGAGGAGAAGGGCGCGAATTTTGCGGGAGCTGTGTATATAAAGACAACGATGATGATTCAACTCAGGAAGGTAAATCATCATCAACCACGCCCTCCCAAATCGCTAAGGCGTAAGAGTGTGGATCCAATTGCCTCTCTGGTTGACACATAAAACCGAAACTGGAGACAAAAGCGAGCTGATTGCTGAGAAGACTGCACTTGCACGTGTGCAGCGTGAACATGTCGAGCGCGGGGGTATGATAGATAAAATGGCTGCGATCATCAATGCAAAAGTTGTGCAGCTTCATAGATGTTTTAATCACGAGACCAGCGTGATTAAAGTCCACTGTGACATTGAAATATCTGCCATTTGTTGACTAACAAGCCAAAGGACATTTCAATCCGAATGCGTAGCTGCGGAACGTAGAAGTTGTAGTCACTGTACGCTGAGCTTTAATTTCAGGCTTCGTAAAAGGTACTAGCATCGAGGGCGCAAGTCCGTACGCGTTATCGCCAATTATATAGTATCCAAATGGGAGTTCTGCAATGGCGGCACTCAGTGGCCATTTCGAAAAGGCTACACTGTCAGAAACTTTGCCTGGTGAGATGAAGCAATAGCCGATAAATTTGCACGACGCATCACACAATGCTTGTACGTTTATTCCGTAGGTGAGATAGTGCCCCGAAAAAATGAAGACCTCATTGGTACTCGGCGCCCTGTTCTGGCACAACCACCCATCAATGCACCCAACGCAGCCAGTTAAAATGCGGTTTGAGCTCAGTGCTGAAAAGGCATCCGCTGCGGCTTGAATAGCACGAAAATCATTCACAGGCTGCCATCAGAAACCGAGGGTGATCACAAATCGCGTGCATGACTTCCACTAGAATACTGTAGAATGCAGAGGCACTCACCCCCGCAAGCACTCGAATTGTATGGTACGGTTCTTCGGCCAGCCACGATATCGTCATTTGGACCATGTTAACAACCTCTATGGGTTTGGTGCCGGTTCTATTCCATGACGGTAGCTCGACCCGTTGTAGTGCCGGCGTCAGCAACTGCACCAGAACGTCAAATGCGGCAGCACTCATTCCTATTGTACCGCTTAAATTGGCCTTCTAGCAGCAGACGATTGCGGTGAGGAACCCACTCAAACGCTGGCGAGAGACAACCTTTGCACGATAGCTCTTGGATCGATGCGCAACATCCACCACAGAGATCACCAAGGCAATTGCAGTGATTTTCATTCCTACAGATGTAGTTGAGATCCGTGACCCGAGATTGGATTATGAGCCATTGCTCGGATCACGAGTTCACGACGAGGAAGCATATGTACCGGTATTCATATCCGCCAATCATGAAACAGAATCACGTATCATGCCCTGGAAACTAGCCTGAAAGGAACCGAACACGACCCTGGTTCTCCGGATTTTGAAGAACCTGTTAAGTCTCGAGAACCTGGTTCTCGAGATTAAACTGGTTCGGTTCGTGTCGTACTTAAAGGAACGAACCTCTGTGAAACGACAGAACCTCTTTCTTTCCTCGTGATACGGTTGGGCAAGACGGAAACTGCCCAGTGCGGCTCTAGCGGGATACAGCTCAACCTGCGGTGATCATGATGCACGCGCTTGTTGCAATTGCTGGGGATCAGAGTTCGGAGGACGTGGTGGAACAACCATCGCAAGTTCACCATCGGCGGAAATTCACCCTACAAGAAGACATTCTCCAGATCAGTGGGCACCAGTCCATTAACGTCTGACAAGCGCTGTATGAGACACAGCTTCAAGTACAGCAGAACAGTCTGTCTCTTGAACGCCGTATGGAAGAGCTTGTTGTTCACACACGAAGTGAATGCGAGAGCGCAGCAGTGTAGATGGAGAGAAAGCTGCAGGTGCAACTCCAACTCCAACAGATCTTCCGTGCAAGCTGCAGCTGAATCGACGGTAGCGGAAGCCGTTCAAGCAATTATTGCTCGTGCAGATACAGCAGAGGCGAATCTCATCGAAGCCCGGGCTCGCTTGGATGAGGCTGTGGATATTCTTGTATCTAATTCGCAGCTAATCGCCCCTGATAATATAGCCCAAGCATGCGAAGAACAACGCCAAGAAGCTATGACCATAGCTCAGGAATCCTTTGATGCGGCAGTAGAGGTAAAGGCCGCGCAGCACGTATCCGTCCTTGTGTCTCGCATTCACGAGCGCGTCGAACACACCCAACAGCAGGCGCTACACGCCGTCTCGACTGACGTAGCCTCGTAAAACTATTCTGCCTGTTGCACCTGTGCATTGCACTATATCTTCTCGTTTGACCAGCGTTCGTAGTCGCACGGGAAAGATGGTTCTGTTGTTCTGTGTGCTGAGCTGTAGGATAGAACATGGTCGGTATGTGAGGCTTCGCCATGCCTCTCTTGATCATGCGGCTTATCGTGAAGGGTCGCGAGAGACATTACAACCAATGAGAGTGCGAACAAGCGAAGATTCGTTGGAATCGCTTCCGTCGACAGGCTACGAAAACGAACCTGAATAACC
The DNA here is from genome assembly GCA_012656075.1 of Phytophthora hibernalis. Taxonomy (NCBI): domain Eukaryota; phylum Oomycota; class Peronosporomycetes; order Peronosporales; family Peronosporaceae; genus Phytophthora; species Phytophthora hibernalis. The sequence goes on along the minus strand of JAAKBF010000157.1, from coordinate 51,555 downwards.
AGAACTTGGCGTTTTGCTTCGTTGCTTCTCGAGGTTTTTTTGGTAGAAGACGGTAAACCGGTAAACCGTGTTCGCATGAAAGGTCACCCGTAACTGTGAGCACAAAAGAGGAGTACCGTGGTTCGGTTTGCTCAGCTTCGTTACAGGCTAGCCTGGAAATGCTCCCGTTAAGAACGGCCCTTACTGAAGTATTTTTGACTGGATGACATTATTTCAGCTCCGGTGGCTTGAGCGCCAGAACAACGGCGCTGCATGAGGCGTGGATGGCACAGCGATGCAATTGCGTTGGAAACCAATTGAGTCGGGATGACTCAAAGACTTCGTTGCTCGTTGATAGTGTATTCGCTGGGGTGTTTCATCAGCTGCACGTTGTAGCGCTCGTTGAAGTAATCGGCCGCAGATATTTATTTCCCTAAATATTCACCATCGTCTGGTTGGCCGGTAGGGGACTAACATCGAAGATTGCACGTTGGCGATCCTGGCGGTTGGTTGGAACGACTCCGATCATGCGTAGCGCGCGAGCCAAAGACAAAGCGCGAATGTCGTTTGGCGACCGAGCATGTAAAGCAGCCAAGATAAGCTCCATCAGTTCCCTTGGAGCATAGAACACACCGGATCGATGTTCATCACAAGTTTACGGTCGGCAACGCGGATGCCCCCCAAAAGTTTCCTGTTTTGTAGACCCCTCCGTTGCAGGCATCAATTCGAAGCTCGACTTTACGGCGGCGAAATCTACTTCGCAAACAACTGTAGCCACAACTACCAACTTGGCCGCCCAGCGCATGTACTTCGAAGTCGTAATTTTCTCTTCAAACTATTACCCGCAACGAAATGATCATGGAGCTGCTTCATTCAGGATTCGTACATGGAACATTGGTTGTGGAGTCTACGGCCTACGCTCGATTGTAATTCGGTCATGGATGTTTTCGCTTACGTCGACCCGTGTTTTCACCCTGCTTCAACTCGCGCGCAGCTTCCTGTTTGCACTTTTCTGCTTCTTCAAGCTTCACCAGATCTCTTAGAGCTTCCTCTGCGCTTGGTCGTGCAGACGGGTTCTTCTGCATCAACCTCTCACGAAATGACGATCAGCCGGCGAAGTCGTACCATTTAATCCACTAGACTCAATCAAGAATCCGATTGCCCAAATATCGACAGCAGTTGTGTGAACGCCATTCTCCACAAAAATCTCGGGAGCGTGCTAGTACAGAGAACCCTAGCCAACTTAATACCTCTGTTGTCTAATATCCTAGTGTACTTAATCATATATCGATCCACCGACTCGGTAGTCAGGCTTAACTATGGGGCTTAATTATTAGGCTCGTGCTAGTGGTACAAAACGGTCACACATAGCCGTGCTAAGAGGTACAAATCAGGTACAAACTGTTTGTATTTGTACAAAACGGTACCAATACGTACAAAACGGTTTGTACGTGTACAAACCATCTCTCTAAGTACGTTTTATAGTTTTCAAAACTTACCCCATCCGGGGATATATTTAGAGATATCAAGTTCAAGGTTGCGCATACGGCTCTGAAAGCATTGACGCGTAAATGCGGCGCGTACTGAATACGGTTGATTCTATCGAACGAGATTGACGTCATTACTCCGAGTCCCACTCCGTGCTACCAAGACACGCCTTGAACAGATATCTGAAGCGAAGATATCCTAGGACTCTACGTCTGAGGTCGATCATTGGTATGCCTCTAACGTGATACTCGAAAAATATCAGGCAATACAGTCCGCAGTTGCAGGTGTCCTCTTGATAGGGCGAGATAACTTTCTCAAACGATAGGTTTCGCGACTTTGTCGGAAACAGCGCCTTTATCATGACCTCCATCTCATCATAGTTCTTCTGTTTTTGCATCGGGTCAAAGAGTCGGCACGACCACTGGCGACAGTCGAAAACAGCCGCGCATCAGTGTGCTTGCATCCACATCGGGAGTAGGACGACCGAATTACTGGGATTGAAGGGGTCGGTGGCTTCGATGGTCTCTTTTGCGCTTGTGTATCACTGACGTGAACATACAGGGGTTGATAGCACCAATCGATAATCCAAGAACTTTCTGACCGAGCTCCACCAGATACCCCATCACTATCTTGAACGTAGAGTCCTGAAACCATGCCTCCCTCCGGAACCAACGAAGTTCGTGCTTTGCAATGGGGCCAAACAAACTAGATACGTGGGTTCCTAGGTCCACCTCGTTTAGCTGAGAAGCCAAATCGCGCAATGGGACTTGAGTACAATCGTTGAATGGGGCTGGAAGACTGATACGGTCGTACTTGCTCAAATGTACCCACAATGATAGGTCGGCCATTCCTCCAATATTTCTTGACTAGTGTGCCAGTCAAGCATAGTTTGTAAGTCGGTCTGCGTGAAGATTCCAATAGAAGGTATCTTGATCCCAAAGCGTCTTTGTTTTCGTAGGTCCTCCGTGAGCGTGGCTTGATATGAGCGAATCCGGGCATCACACTTATGGGCGAATTCCGCCGGGAATACTTCCGTAACACTTGTTAACGAGGCATATTTCTTGGACAGGATGATGGGTTTGGCTGATTTCAACGGGGGTACAGCACGTACGCTCAGGCTACTTAAGACTGGCGTAGCGCAAACTACAGTGGATGCGCTAGCCAAAGTGGCACGGACCGCTTTTAAATCTTTCACTGGGACAAGTGTGCCATGTTCCAGACGTGTTGCTTCCGCTACAGACCTTTTCATCCGTTTTTTTCTTCGCGTTTCTGCGTTCGCTTGATTGCCGGTCTTCCTTTGCTTTTAACGGTCTCACTGACACGATAAGAGGGTTTCTTGCATTCATTGTCACTCAACGCATCTATGAAATTCCGGACTTCTTCATCTTCTCGCTCGATTCGGAGTAGTGTTGTCCTCGCTTTAATCGCCGGGCGGATCGTAAACTTTAAGCCCGGGGTGAGTACCCAATTTTGGCGGAGTAGAGTTGAGTAGGGTGGATCCGTCTGTACGGGTTTGTACCTGGTTTGTACCGATTTGGACCTGGTTTGTACTGGTTTGTACCGATTTGGACCTGGTTTGTACCGATTTGGACCTGGTTTGTACGGGTTGGTACCTGGTTTGTACGGGTTGGTACCTGGTTTGTACGTGTGCAATCAGGGACACCCGTAGCTTGTGTGGCCCCCTCAGGTGGTCGCTCTTCATCACAGTCCGAGTTGGAGGGGGAAGCAGCAACACCTGTGCTGGCATCCGATACATATTCCATACTGTCATCCGAGGCCTGGCCAATCCCTTCTCCATTATTAGTCTCCTTTGGGACATACACAATGGGTACGACTCCTCTCGTTACAAGCTCGTCGAAACACCTCAATGCCGCTGCCATTTTGCGAAAATCGGGAGTGCCCTGTTTGATCATACTTTCACATGTTCTCCCGGCGATATCCATTGTCGTCTTCCACTTGGTAGTGCCATTTTGAACGGCATGCTCAGCGGACCGCATGTGAGACTCACTGACGTGATACGAAGAACAAACACGATCATTGTCCTCTGAATCTGCGACGGGTTGGTTCAGGGGTGTGGTAACAACCCATCGTGGATTGACGTGATTCATTGGAATTGTGTTTTTCTTCTTGAGATGCTGACGTAGGAATATAACATGACGGCACGGCAGTAAACTCGTGCGCATGAAGCTACACGAGCATGTGTAAGTCTACAAAAACCACAGAGCGATCAAACCGTAACGCGTAAACTGAATGGTTAGTTCAGAATGTAGTTAAACGTGCCGCCACGTACGTACCTCTACGTTCACGTGATAGGACGCCCCAGTACGAGCCGATTTCAGATCGTACACCGTAACTTGAACTCGATGAACTTCATAGCATGCTCCACCACTAGCAACCAGATCGTACTCTTCACGAAGAAGCTCGAAGGCGTACGGACTGACCATGGTGGCCACCTTATTCAGTTGGTCATCGACATCATAGTACCTTCTGGAACCAATGACAGCAAACTGTTATGCGTACTCCATCTCAGCAGCTGTTTGCAGTATTAGTAGGGTATCCGCACACTCTTCTAACCCCATTTCCGGCTTCAAAATTTCTTTCAATCCTCCCCACGAGGCCTCCAACCTGAAGGAATATTCGCTGGATCAGAACAGCAATCATATAATACTGAATCACCATAACGACTACGTACCTGTTGTTGGTATTGTTGCCTAAATGGGCGAGGCCATCCCTGGCATACGCTGCCCACTTATCCTTACAAGAGTCCCAATTTCTCATAAAGTATTGAAGCAGAGGGCGTACAGGGTCAGGGAGAACATGACGCTCTTCAAATCCGTCCAATAGGTAGTAAAGCTATCGCAATCCTTTGTCGTACATCGGTTTGCTCGATGCCCTCATCATCATGTCAAAGCTGTCTTCTACTTTGCCGATATCGAAAGATTGTCTGCCTCCATACTCACGCTTTGCTATCTCAGTGCGCAGGTACTTCTTGATATGGCACCTGCATAACAGAACTGTAGCTTGAGGAAACTCTTTCTGCAACAATGAGATCTCACTGAAATCTTTGTCAACCATAAAGACTCTGATTCTATCCCACGTTGGATTCTCGGACTTGAAAGCCGAAATTGCATCTGTCATGCACGCATGGCTCTCATTCTCAACAAGTCCATGCTGAACGTATTGACCCTGTATTCACGATCACAATGCACACACACGTAGATGTTAACATCAGTCGTAATATATCTAAACAATGGAAAAATCGGATACTCACACGTCCAAAAACGTCGTTCACCATAAAACTGAACAACTTGTAGCGTGAAGCATTTGTGTTATGAGTTGAATCAAGTAGCACAACTTCTGGAAACGCCTGGAAAAATCGTCGCATCTGATGCGATTGCAGCGTAATAGTCTGCACTGTCTTCTTCTCGTCGATAAATACTGTTGCGGAGCTTCTCGATTCTCCTCTTCCAGTTGGTGTAGGCTGGCTGCTGCATCTCGCTCCGTCTAATCAGCCTGCAGTATGGTCTGCGACAACCCGAAGGTTCGCGTCACGGCTCCTTGAGAGAGATCGACTCGCTCGGAGCCTTCCTCGGCGTCGCTCGGCGTTCCAGAGAGCGTGTTTACAGTTCTCTGGGTCAGCATAATGTCAGTGTCAATATGGGACGGCCGCACATCGTCATACGGGGTCTCTGGCTTGTTCTCGTCCTGCGCGCCCTCGTCCGGCGCTCTTCTCGTCCTGCGCGCTCTCGTCCCGCGCACTCGTCTAATAATAATCCCGACTTCAGCGCATGCGCCACGATCGCAGACTCCCCGACAAACACGCGAGCACCATCTGAGTCGTGTAAACTCCTTCTCAATTCTATCGGCTTCCACCTGATTATGACTCAGATCTGCATCCATTACTTTGCCTTTTGCATCATTCGGGGTCATACCAATCGAACGATGAAACGTGCTATTGTAGTTTTCAATAACGTCAGTGATAAGCTTTTGCGAAATCCTCTTGGGGGACATTTTAGTTAGTCTCTGCTTCAACGTTCTGTCAAATCGCTCAATTTTTCCCATAGTACCATGAGCACCGGGCTCGTTGTTGTAGTGCTCAATTTTCTTGGATTTGAAGAACTTGAGCCTGCGAGTTCATGAACTCGCTACCATTATCGCTTGTAATGATATCCACTTTATGGAGGCGAACAAACGCTTTAAGCGCAACTAACACGGTTGCTGCTGTCTTGTTCGATAAGACCTTTGCAAAGTCCAACCTCGAGTTGATATTGATAGCAGTCAAAATTGGTCGCTTCTCCCAAAACGCAAGATCCATTTGCCAAGAGTTGGGGTTATGCGAAGCTATTTTGAAGCCATTGAATCTCTTCTTTGCTCCTGATATCGTTGAATATCGGTCTGACTCGCATACCAATCCTTTACGATTTTGAAAGTTATCTTAGGATTTAACTCCTTTGCCTTCCGATACAGAGCTTGAGCTCCGATAAAACCGGTTTTTGGGTTTTAGTAGAGTTTCTTTAATAGCGCGTCCATGATCTATATTTACATTAAAAATTCCCCAGTGGTTAGCTGCTTAAATATCAAGTGGTTCAGTCGTGATGCCATCATCAAGTACTCGACGTTTGTCATAGTAGTAGTTGAGCGCTGTTTTGTTTTGAGTATAGGTTATGATAGATTTGGTTTCTTTCGATAGTGTGAACCCCTTGTTTGTACCTTGTAGCGTGATGCGATCCCGTACAACAGTCTCAAACCCATCAGGATTAAGAACACCATTGTTTCGACCACCTCCCTGCTGAACACCCTTCGCTGAAACTTTTACCTTGTAAGATTCGTCGGGTAGATAGCAAATATAGTTCTTACTCGATAGTGAGACCATAGCATCACCTGACCATTCATCTTTGAACAAACCAGGGGTACGGCGATCAAACTTAGCTACCTCAGTGTTGAAGTCGCGTGGGAACCAATCGTATTTATGCTCCTTGAAGTGAGCACGTAGCTCAGGCTTGATACAGTCTTGAAACGGATTATCACAGCTGAAAGCGATATAAGCTGAATCAGTGTCCATCTCCTGGTACTGGAAGTCAGAGCGGTCGAAGTAGAAATCTATGCAGTGGTAGTAGAACTGAAGCATACGTAGCTTCGCAAGCTGATAGATAGCAATCGACAAATGGATTGGGTTCTTGTTATTACGTCGGCGTTTCTTCATGGTGATTTCACACGCATCGTTAAGCTCTTCCAAGCCATGGAACGTAAAGTGTTCGATCTTGTTCTTAATACCTTTGTCGCTCGACTCATACTTGACCTCTTTGTGCTTGCTCATGTCCATTCCAGATCGACCAAAAGCACTGTTGCCTACAAGTTTCATCATCTCAGCAATCATCGCCTTAGACTTATCAACATCACCTTCTCGTCGAGCGTTTGATACAGCCTCCATAAAAGGAGCAAAAGCCTTGTGAGAGCTGGCCTTCATAAAGCAGTAAGTCTTGGTGATCTCCATACCATGAGAAAGGTACCACTTGAGCAAAGGAGTGTAGATGAGAATCTTTTCACCAAAGTAGCTACCAATCAACTTGCGAGCTGGTTTTGCTCGGCTTTGCTTGCGCGCCTCATTGTGATCGAACATGTGCTTACCAATGACGCTCTCATTCGTACAGTCGATCAGTACATTCTTGAAAATTGGAGTCAACTCACGAAAGTACTGTTTGCGGTGCTCTGGTGTGCGAATATCACACTCGAGAAAGCCGAATACCTTGTCTGCTTTGATGTCATCGATGATATCATCATACGCTTCAACCATAGTCAATCGACCGCATGGCATCTCATTACCAATAGCCCATAGGTATACAGCGTTAGCGTCGTATCCGATAATTTTCTTACAGACCTTACCACCGCGAATCTTCGTGTCATTACGCTTAGCGTAGCGATTGAAGATAATAGATGGACCTCCAGTAATGTTGGCCTTCATCTTAGAGTAGATATCCTTCTCCTCCTTGTCGATCGAGTAGACCAGTCTGTCCGAGTTGAACTCAAGCAACTTCTTATACCGAAACCCCTTAAGCGACATGTCTTTTCGAGCGGTGTTGCACTTTACGCAGCTGACCAAGATGTTGCCGTCGATGTGGCCAAGATTATGGTTGATACGATCCGCTGAAGCGGTATCAGCAGTCAGCTGACAGTAGCATAGACCACAGATACCTTTGCTTTTGCAGCAATGTATTCAAGTGCTCGAGTGTCATACCAAATTTTCGCTTTGCCTTAGCGTCCTGACTCTTGTAGCCAGCCATGCGCTTAGCTGGAAATTGGAATGCGTTAGCAGGTTTCTTATCCGGAAATTGGAGATTATTGAAGCAGGTCTGATACATGACCTTCTCTGAAAGACCAGGTAGGGACACTCCATCCGCAAACATATCCAGATTGAAACGCTTAAATAGCTCTCGCTGAGCCTTGATAGCTTTGATGAAAGGGACTACGTTGAGATTGTTGTACCAGATCAGTAGGTCTTTGATCGATTTCATCTCGTAGTAATCCCACACGAACTTCACTCGTTCGTAGTCATCGCCGGTGATGCTTGTTCCACGGAGCTTGCTATCAAAAGCTGACTTAGGCGGGATAGTAGTCTGGTTTAGAACATTGAACGCGGTGATGTACTCGTAATGGAAAAGACCCTTGCCAAGACCGCATACACATCTAATTTTGTCATCGCATTTGCAGCCACCGAGATATGTTGTAAGATACTTGTCGTAGCTAGTACCAGCTGGTACATAGTTAGTGATATCAAGCATTTTCATGTCCGATGTAGCAATGCACATGTAGCTGGGGTTCTTGATGACAGATTTGATGTTGTCGGTACCAATTACGGCAAACAAATCCTTCTTAATCAAGTTAAGATCGTATCGACCAGAATTGAAGCCGAATAGTGGTACTTGCTGTTTCCGTTTCCCGTAATCAGACTTTGCTTACCAAAACCAAGACTGCGGTGAAAGTCAACGAAGCTGGCATACTTCCCTCTTCAATCCAACTCTCAACATCAGGCATCTTGTAGGTCTTACCAAGCTTTACACCTGGAAGTTCCATGCCTGTCAGACCGTGAGCATTGATGAGTTTTTGAAGAAGCAATTTGTACTTATTGACATTGTACTGCTGGATCTTCACGGATACATCACCGATGTATTTGAACATATCCGTAAGCAGCACCTTTGGATCGTCATTTTCAAAGCAACGCACCTCCTCGGTTAAGCTATCAGCTACTGATACTGACACAGGAATATGTTCGTTCGTGAAGACAGTATTCTCCCCGTGTTGAGTCGCGGTAGGCTTAAGAATGGCCTCAAAGTCATAAACGATGAAGTGATCGATGTACTGGTCAGCATCCTTGATGGAATACTTAGTAAGCAGTGATCGTATCGTGTTCTGAGCCGGTTTGTAAATAGTTGGCTCAGCGGGGAAGCTCTCAATATTTACAAGCTCACACTGATTCTTCTTGTGATTTTTCAGCTTTTCAGCGCTGATAAAAACCATTTCACACTTAGGACATTGATACTTAGACTGAAGCATATCGATGTTCTTAATGTAAAGAGCGTGATTCTCGTGCGATAGAATATCCATAGCTTCATACCCCTTGTCCGATCTACGAATGCATTTTACATTTCCAGAAACTACATCCATATTATATACGTTAATACCATGTTGGAAGCAGTCCTCAACCTCATCGAGCTGTAGTAGGTCAATGGGCTTGAAGCTTCGAAATAGGCTCAACGTTTAGTTAACCCCTTGAAAGAGCAATAGCGCTTGAATGCCTCCTTCACCTGAGCCTGAATTCTGCGAGGATCCTTCTTAGAGCTCTGGAATGTATGCCAGGCGATGCAGTGGAAGACGCACTTGTTGTTGGTCTTAGGGAAGTTGATTACATGCTTGTTTTCGCGAATAATCTGAGGGATGACAGTTTCGCTGTCCCCCAGAGCATGGTCGCGATGGTAGATGAATATCTTGAATGCAGTGATCGGCTTGAGCTTATACCCGGAGCTGGGGTAGTTCAGTTTGTCAGCCAACTCCATAGAACGGATTTCCGAAATCACCTTCTTTCGAATATCAGCCTTGCTGTTGATAGCGACAGGCTTATTGAACACATACGTGTTAGCGAGATTTGGATAGAAGTAGCGAGTATCATCAGGATCGGTCTTGCTTACAAGTTCTTACCCAAGAGCAACATTTACCTTAAACGCACTCGCCTGAGTCGAAAGAACATTCTCGAGCTTGTCGTAGAAAACAGAAGGCTCAACACCCTCATATAGGTGTGATTCCATGTGATTACCATTGTAAAAACGGTACTTAGGATCAGCCTTGTAGTCAGGCGACAAGTGTTTCTCAATTCGAAACATTGTACTGCTTAGCTACCAATCTCAGGTTGATTGGGCGCGAAACGTTGCTTACATAAACCATCTTACCCGTTCTACCACGCACCTTAACACGGTAGCTACTACCCCATTTGATAGCTTGGATATTTAATCTCTTTAATCCTTCGAGCTCGTGTGCAAATGTTGCCTATATATTGTTGGGTATATTATTCTTCGTAGATATGACTTTATAATCTTTTGGATCTTGTATCAGGATCGACTTTATATCATACTAATATACAAAAATCTGAAATGAATTAATTCAGATATTTGGAGTATGCCTTGGTGGAGGTTTTAAGCCAGTTATTTGAAGCGTGTTGTCGGCGTCAGTCATTGGCTATATTCTTGACTTTTTATCTGAGAAAAAATTGATTAATTAATTAAGTTCAGTTTCAGCGCTTTCTGTTTCGTTAAGTTCGGTTCTGGGCTTACGCTTGCGAGCTCGAATCTGCTTTCTATTCTTGTCGTCGTAGCTCTTTTGATACGACAAGCGAGCGTCGCGTGTGCGCTGGTAGTAGCGCTTCTGTGCTGCTTTGATACGTTCCTTGCTAGCTTGGTATTGCTCAGGAGAGTACGCCATGTTACTATATTACTAACTTTATATTTATCACGATCGATCAACAAACACTTGGTAATTGAGAAGTTGAAAACACAATGCTTCCATTAAATTATTAATCATTTCCTCTTTCCTCTTCCTCTGTTTCTCTTTGTGCTCTGTGAGGGTTGTTGTTGTTGAGGTTGTCGCTGAGCTTCAGTAGCAGGAAGCAGCGAAGTGTGCTCGGTCAATTCTTGATGCTGCGCTCCAGCAGCAAAAGTCAGGTCGGTCATTTCTTGTCGCTGGGCTTGTAACGGTGTCTCGTCCTTCGCTACCTCGATCATGTTGTCAAGCTTCGATTTCCAATGTTGCGAATATGACAGAATCGCCCCCATCGCAATGTCAACACCAATCATCCGACACACGATAAGCGAGCGGCCAGGAGCTGTTAAACATCCTTTTTCGTCGGTTGGATTCTCTCCGAAGGCCAAAACAATGATTGTAATGACCGCCAATATGACAGGTACGAAGCATTGAGCGTTGATGATCCACCGTCTGTATCCTGCTCTACACAAGAAAATTAGCAACAGCATATTCAAACGATTAGGGGCGAGAATACGTACGCTTATATTTCAGCGCTCTGGAAGCAGTTCCACCAATGTCAACGCGAACATGACCCGGAACCACCACCAGCACGTGAACTTGGCCCTCACCCGGTTGAAAATTATCTCCAAAGTACTTGACGTTCTTGAGCCACAACAAGGGATCCATCTGCACGCAGCCTTGCGGATGTCCACGTTCATCGAGCGCCACAGCTGCCGCGCCAGCCCCATCGAGCCACGCGCCGTCCGCCGTCTTCGCCAGGAAGAGCTGCAGTTGGTCCGCATCGCACGTGATAGTGTTCGGCTTCTCCTTTTTGATCGCCTTCTTCAACACAGACACCTTCTTGCCATCGTCGATCGTCACGTCAAACGTTCCTGCCTGGCCAACGATAGCACACAACGAGCTTCCACCATCTTTCCTCCATGCGGCAGATTCTAGAATGAGGAAGAACGAGGGAGAATTTCTGGGCGGAAAGACGGCGTGTCACATAGACTTCCAACCAATCATGAGACGCTATTCCTTGCGGTAAAAAACTGTTCTATTGAATTTATCCGTGTTCCAAGATCTAGGCTCGCTCTCAGCTGGAACAGTTGTCGAGATCTCAGTCGAGGTTGCGTCGTCGAAATAGCAGCTGCCTCGAAAGAACGTTCCAGGATTGGTCTCGTTGGTAAATTACGGAAAGTAAAAACTGCCGGCGTAATGCTCCATGACGAACCCTGGCCAACTTAATATCACCCGTGGACGCACTTTCTATTAAGTATAACAGTGTTGTTAGATAGTAGAGGGAGCACCACAAGAAGACCGGTGTTGATCTCTGGGTTTATAAGAAGGTATGGATGACTGGTGTGTTGTTTCAGGAGTGGCTGGGCGAGCTTGTCATGCATCAACAACGGTGCAATATTGCCCTCCTACTCAATATTGTCCTGGGAAACCTGCAGCTCAAGCCGTCATTGTCATTTAACTACCGCCCAACAACATTTCTCGTTACAACCGCCGGACCCTGGAATCATTTTGGCGTTTAAGCGGCAGTTCGGCATCGGCGGCTCCAGCATGAGTTGAGCGTGAGGAGGCGGGTGCGACTTCATATACTTCAAGTATTAAATATTTTCACCCTATCAATATACCGGTACTTCCAGGAAAAACGGTGGATAAGTCCTGTTGGCACGATGTTTACCCATGTGGAAACGAAGGTTTTTTCAGGCCGGCTGCGGAAAAAGCAACGTGAGGAGCAGGAAGCGGCGTGGGCGCGGACATCGACCCGAAGCCTTTTAGTATGTAATATTTGGCGCTGAACAAGTATGATAGTGTATACTTTTCATATGTTCATGGAATTGACAGACAACTGTCCGGAAATACTTTGTTTACAAATCTCGGCAAACCATTTTCTGGTGTGCAACACTCCCGCGACAAGTGCCACGGGCTGCTGGCGTTCCCTCGATCCCGCCCTTCAGAAGTTTCTTGCCGATCGACAATGCGGTGGCGCCCGTGGCTTGCGTAGCGGCTGTCGTTGGTCAGCAGCGCGCGCCCAGGTTAACAAATGTATTGAAAAATCCCCATCGAGCATTAAGTTTGAAGTTTGACAAGTATTAATTAGGAAGTTGCTAGTGGTACAAAACAGGAGTGATGGTCAAATATATTTTACGCCAGTCAAATTTATTTGACGCTGGTATTTTTGCAATTGAAATTTACAACCCACAACCTTTTTTAATCATGGCGCGCTGTGGCCACGTGTTTCATTCTGGCTTCTTCCCTCGCCCAAGACGCCCCAGAAGCCCCCCGCCGCGCGCGCTTCTCCAGAGCTGCACTTGTACACCGGTGTTACCCGTCCCCTCCCCGCTCAAGTCCAATCTACACGCTAGCATCCGGCGCTGAACAGCATGCATCTCACTTGTGTGTCTAAACCTAACAACTGCGTGCAACCATTCACAGCTAGCCGGGCTGTGAGGTCATGAGCGACGACTCGTCGGGTAACGAATACCTTCCTCACCAAGATGACCCCCTGTCGATCGTGTTTGGTTCGATGATTGGACCAGTTTCGACGTATACGTCGCGCGCTACCAGCAAATGACGTGTCAGCTGTATCGTGTACGTTCCTCGACAACTGCTGCTATCAGAAACAAAAAGATCCGCGAGAGGGCAAAATGGAGTGAAGACGATCTCATCCCTGAGGATCAAGGCCCTTACTACAGGAAGTACGAGTGTACCCACGCCAAGGACACCCGAGAGAGGGGTAAAGGGAAGCGGACTGGTCACTTCGTGCGTAGTGGGGACTGCTATGCGGGTGTTGCTGCCGCGTTATCGTTCTGTGAGGAGACCGAGTCGTATCGCGTCAAGATTACACGGAGCATGTACAAACACAGCCATGTGGTCGGAAGGGAAGAATTCGAGAATTATTCGTCTCAGAGGAAAGTGCAGGACGAATGTGTTATTGAAGTCGTGAACGAACTTCAAATGGCTGGGTCAAAGACGAAGCTGATTCATGAGTTCATCAAGAAAACGACAGGTACGGTAAACAAATTCCGACTGGTATTGCATTGATACTATCTGCTTCATACGTCACTTTTTGATTGTATAATTGTACAAACTGTTTCGTACGATTGGTATGTTTTGTATTGTTTGTACGTCCACACTATTTCAGATAAGAAGATTGCCTTGAAGGATGTCCACAACCTGGTTCAAAAACTGAAGAGGGGCCGTTTGACGGCTGGGACTGTCGAGGAACGTCTGGAGATCGTGTTGCGCACTCTGACGCTGTGCTGCTGATGACGGAGGCGTTCTTGCGCCACGACGAAGCGCTGACAGAGGTCCGGCGGGAGGTGTACAACATGTTGGTCGAGGAGGAGTGGAGGATTGCGACTACCTGACGACGCAGTGCCTGGAATCACCGCCACAGCTTGTGCCCTTCGCGCGCGAATTCCGAAGTGAGAAAAATGGAAGGTTCGCGGGGCCGAGCAGCGACAGCGGTGTCCAGAGCAAAGTGACGGGTACACCCCGAAGGTCACAGCGAGCTCCTACTGATACATGCCGATCCAGGGCAATACCCGTCGGACGTAGAGAGTAGTGATATGGTATTTGCGGCGTAGCATGTTAGCGATATGTCAACATATATCTTTTTAAACCGCGGCATATCTGCTGCATGTAAAGCGGTCGACTAATCTATATTTGGCAGGCGTCCAATGGCTTGAGCTATACTTTAATTTAAAAAATAAGATCGGAGAGGTCAAAAACGAAAATCCAGAAACGGGGCAAGACGAAAGGATTCGAAGGAGGATCAGGGGAATGCCGGGAACGATGAGTGGTCCTCATTTGAAAATTTGCCGGATGGGCGTACGCGATCAAGTCCTCGCACGGACCCTGTTGCAGACGCCGCCGACACCGGAGACGTCGACTTCCGCATCTCTTGCGGCAGCTGCGCGCGGTGGGATGGAAGGCAAAGCGATCGAGCGGCCTGGCGAACGAGTGGAATTACACGACTCCAGATGGTGCTCGCGTGTTTGTCGGGAGTCTGCGATCGTGGCGCATGCGCTGAAGTCGGGATTATTATTAGACGAGTGCGCGGGACGAGAGCGCGCAGGACGAGAGAGCGCCGGACGAGGGCGCGCAGGACGAGAACAAGCCAGAGACCCCGTATGACGATGTGCGGCCGTCCCATATTGACACTGACATTATGCTGACCCAGAGAACTGTAAACACGCTTCTGGAACGCCGAGCGACGCCGAGGAGGGCTCCGAGCGAGTCGATCTCTCAAGGAGCCGTGACGCGAACCTTCGGGTTGTCGCAGACCATACTGCAGGCTGATTAGACGGAGCGAGATGCAGCAGCCAGCCTACACCAACTGGAAGAGGAGAATCGAGAAGCTCCGCAACAGTATTTATCGACGAGAAGAAGACAGTGCAGACTATTACGCTGCAATCGCATCAGATGCGACGATTTTTCCAGGCGTTTCCAGAAGTTGTGCTACTTGATTCAACTCATAACACAAATGCTTCACGCTACAAGTTGTTCAGTTTTATGGTGAACGACGTTTTTGGACATGTGAGTATCCGATTTTTCCATTGTTTAGATATCTTACGACTGATGTTAACATCTACGTGTGTGTGCATTGTGATCGTGAATACAGGGTCAATACGTGCAGCATGGACTTGTTGAGAATGAGAGCCATGCGTGCATGACAGATGCAATTTCGGCTTTCAAGTCCGAGAATCCAACGTGGGATAGAATCAGAGTCTTTATGGTTGACAAAGATTTCAGTGAGATCTCATTGTTGCAGAAAGAGTTTCCTCAAGCTACAGTTCTGTTATGCAGGTGCCATATCAAGAAGTACCTGCGCACTGAGATAGCAAAGCGTGAGTATGGAGGCAGACAATCTTTCGATATCGGCAAAGTAGAAGACAGCTTTGACATGATGATGAGGGCATCGAGCAAACCGATGTACGACAAAGGATTGCGATAGCTTTACTACCTATTGGACGGATTTGAAGAGCGTCATGTTCTCCTGACCCTGTACGCCCTCTGCTTCAATACTTTATGAGAAATTGGGACTCTTGTAAGGATAAGTGGGCAGCGTATGCCAGGGATGGCCTCGCCCATTTAGGCAACAATACCAACAACAGGTACGTAGTCGTTATGGTGATTCGGTATTATATGATTGCTGTTCTGATCCAGCGAATATTCCTTCAGGTTGGAGGCCTCGTGGGGAGGATTGAAAGAAATTTTGAAGCCGGAAATGGGGTTAGAAGAGTGTGCGGATACCCTACTAATACTGCAAACAGCTGCTGAGATGGAGTACGCATCACAGTTTGCTGTCATTGGTTCCAGAAGGTACTATGATGTCGATGACCAACTGAATAAGGTGGCCACCATGGTCAGTCCGTACGCCTTCGAGCTTCTTCGTGAAGAGTACGATCTGGTTGCTAGTGGTGGAGCATGCTATGAAGTTCATCGAGTTCAAGTTACGGTGTACGATCTGAAATCGGCTCGTACTGGGGCGTCCTATCACGTGAACGTAGAGGTACGTACGTGGCGGCACGATTAACTACATTCTGAACTAACCATTCAGTTTACGCGTTACGGTTTGATCGCTCTGTGGTTTTTGTAGACTTACACATGCTCGTGTAGCTTCATGCGCACGAGTTTACTGCCGTGCCGTCATGTTATATTCCTACGTCAGCATCTCAAGAAGAAAAACACAATTCCAATGAATCACGTCAATCCACGATGGGTTGTTACCACACCTGAACCAACCCGTCGCAGATTCAGAGGACAATGATCGTGTTTGTTCTTCGTATCACGTCAGTGAGTCTCACATGCGGTCCGCTGAGCATGCCGTTCAAAATGGCACTACCAAGTGGAAGACGACAATGGATATCGCCGGGAGAACATGTGAAAGTATGATCAAACAGGGCACTCCCGATTTTCGCAAAATGGCAGCGGCATTGAGGTGTTTCGACGAGCTTGTAACGAGAGGAGTCGTACCCATTGTGTATGTCCCAAAGGAGACTAATAATGGAGAAGGGATTGGCCAGGCCTCGGATGACAGTATGGAATATGTATCGGATGCCAGCACAGGTGTTGCTGCTTCCCCTCCAACTCGGACTGTGATGAAGAGCGACCACCTGAGGGGGCCACACAAGCTACGGGTGTCCCTGATTGCACACGTACAAACCAGGTACCAACCCGTACAAACCAGGTACCAACCCGTACAAACCAGGTCCAAATCGGTACAAACCAGGTCCAAATCGGTACAAACCAGTACAAACCAGGTCCAAATCGGTACAAACC
This sequence comes from Phytophthora hibernalis, assembly GCA_012656075.1. Lineage (NCBI taxonomy): Eukaryota > Oomycota > Peronosporomycetes > Peronosporales > Peronosporaceae > Phytophthora > Phytophthora hibernalis. The sequence continues at coordinate 34,779 of JAAKBF010000157.1, read as the reverse complement.
AGGTACAAACCCGTACAGACGGATCCACCCTACTCAACTCTACTCCGCCAAAATTGGGTACTCACCCCGGGCTTAAAGTTTTACGATCCGCCCGGCGATTAAAGCGAGGACAACACTACTCCGAATCGAGCGAGAAGATGAAGAAGTCCGGAATTTCATAGATGCGTTGAGTGACAATGAATGCAAGAAACCCTCTTATCGTGTCAGTGAGACCGTTAAAAGCAAAGGAAGACCGGCAATCAAGCGAACGCAGAAACGCGAAGAAAAAACGGATGAAAAGGTCTGTAGCGGAAGCAACACGTCTGGAACATGGCACACTTGTCCCAGTGAAAGATTTAAAAGCGGTCCGTGCCACTTTGGCTAGCGCATCCACTGTAGTTTGCGCTACGCCAGTCTTAAGTAGCCTGAGCGTACGTGCTGTACCCCGTTGAAATCAGCCAAACCCATCATCCTGTCCAAGAAATATGCCTCGTTAACAAGTGTTACGGAAGTATTCCCGGCGGAATTCGCCCATAAGTGTGATGCCCGGATTCGCTCATATCAAGCCACGCTCACGGAGGACCTACGAAAACAAAGACGCTTTGGGATCAAGATACCTTCTATTGGAATCTTCACGCAGACCGACTTACAAACTATGCTTGACTGGCACACTAGTCAAGAAATATTGGAGGGAATGGCCGACCTATCATTGTGGGTACATTTGAGCAAGTACGACCGTATCAGTCTTCCAGCCCCATTCAACGATTGTACTCAAGTCCCATTGCGCGATTTGGCTTCTCAGCTAAACGAGGTGGACCTAGGAACCCACGTATCTAGTTTGTTTGGCCCCATTGCAAAGCACGAACTTCGTTGGTTCCGGAGGGAGGCATGGTTTCAGGACTCTACGTTCAAGATAGTGATGGGGTATCTGGTGGAGCTCGGTCAGAAAGTTCTTGGATTATCGATTGGTGCTATCAACCCCTGTATGTTCACGTCAGTGATACACAAGCGCAAAAAGAGACCATCGAAGCCACCGACCCCTTCAATCCCAGTAATTCGGTCGTCCTACTCCCGATGTGGATGCAAGCACACTGGTGCGCGGCTGTTTTCGACTGTCGCCAGTGGTCGTGCCGACTCTTTGACCCGATGCAAAAACAGAAGAACTATGATGAGATGGAGGTCATGATAAAGGCGCTGTTTCCGACAAAGTCGCGAAACCTATCGTTTGAGAAAGTTATCTCGCCCTATCAAGAGGACACCTGCAACTGCGGACTGTATTGCCTGATATTTTTCGAGTATCACGTTAGAGGCATACCAATGATCGACCTCAGACGTAGAGTCCTAGGATATCTTCGCTTCAGATATCTGTTCAAGGCGTGTCTTGGTAGCACGGAGTGGGACTCGGAGTAATGACGTCAATCTCGTTCGATAGAATCAACCGTATTCAGTACGCGCCGCATTTACGCGTCAATGCTTTCAGAGCCGTATGCGCAACCTTGAACTTGATATCTCTAAATATATCCCCGGATGGGGTAAGTTTTGAAAACTATAAAACGTACTTAGAGAGATGGTTTGTACACGTACAAACCGTTTTATACGTATTGGTACCGTTTTGTACAAATACAAACAGTTTGTACCTGATTTGTACCTCTTAGCACGGCTATGTGTGACCGTTTTGTACCACTAGCACGAGCCTAATAATTAAGCCCCATAGTTAAGCCTGACTACCGAGTCGGTGGATCGATATATGATTAAGTACACTAGGATATTAGACAACAGAGGTATTAAGTTGGCCAGGGTTCTCTGTACTAGCACGCTCCCGAGATTTTTGTGGAGAATGGCGTTCACACAACTGCTGTCGATATTTGGGCAATCGGATTCTTGATTGAGTCTAGTGGGATTAAATGGTACGACTTCGCCGGCTGATCGTCATTTCGTGAGAGGTTGATGCAGAAGAACCCGTCTGCACGACCAAGCGCAGAGGAAGCTCTAAGAGATCTGGTGAAGCTTGAAGAAGCAGAAAAGTGCAAACAGGAAGCTGCGCGCGAGTTGAAGCAGGGTGAAAACACGGGTCGACGTAAGCGAAAACATCCATGACCGAATTACAATCGAGCGTAGGCCGTAGACTCCACAACCAATGTTCCATGTACGAATCCTGAATGAAGCAGCTCCATGATCATTTCGTTGCGGGTAATAGTTTGAAGAGAAAATTACGACTTCGAAGTACATGCGCTGGGCGGCCAAGTTGGTAGTTGTGGCTACAGTTGTTTGCGAAGTAGATTTCGCCGCCGTAAAGTCGAGCTTCGAATTGATGCCTGCAACGGAGGGGTCTACAAAACAGGAAACTTTTGGGGGCATCCGCGTTGCCGACCGTAAACTTGTGATGAACATCGATCCGGTGTGTTCTATGCTCCAAGGGAACTGATGGAGCTTATCTTGGCTGCTTTACATGCTCGGTCGCCAAACGACATTCGCGCTTTGTCTTTGGCTCGCGCGCTACGCATGATCGGAGTCGTTCCAACCAACCGCCAGGATCGCCAACGTGCAATCTTCGATGTTAGTCCCCTACCGGCCAACCAGACGATGGTGAATATTTAGGGAAATAAATATCTGCGGCCGATTACTTCAACGAGCGCTACAACGTGCAGCTGATGAAACACCCCCAGCGAATACACTATCAACGAGCAACGAAGTCTTTGAGTCATCCCGACTCAATTGGTTTCCAACGCAATTGCATCGCTGTGCCATCCACGCCTCATGCAGCGCCGTTGTTCTGGCGCTCAAGCCACCGGAGCTGAAATAATGTCATCCAGTCAAAAATACTTCAGTAAGGGCCGTTCTTAACGGGAGCATTTCCAGGCTAGCCTGTAACGAAGCTGAGCAAACCGAACCACGGTACTCCTCTTTTGTGTTCACAGTTACGGGTGACCTTTCATGCGAACACGGTTTACCGGTTTACCGTCTTCTACCAAAAACCTCGAGAAGCAACGAAGCAAAACGCCAAGTTCTGGGTTTTCAGGTTCGTTTTCGTAGCCTGTCGACGGAGGCGATTCCAACGAATCTTCGCTTGTTCGCACTCTCATTGGTTGTAATGTCTCTCGCGACCCTTCACGATAAGCCGCATGATCCAAGAGGCATGGCGAAGCCTCACATACCGACCATGTTCTATCCTACAGCTCAGCACACAGAACAACAGAACCATCTTTCCCGTGCGACTACGAACGCTGGTCAAACGAGAAGATATAGTGCAATGCACAGGTGCAACAGGCAGAATAGTTTTACGAGGCTACGTCAGTCGAGACGGCGTGTAGCGCCTGCTGTTGGGTGTGTTCGACGCGCTCGTGAATGCGAGACACAAGGACGGATACGTGCTGCGCGGCCTTTACCTCTACTGCCGCATCAAAGGATTCCTGAGCTATGGTCATAGCTTCTTGGCGTTGTTCTTCGCATGCTTGGGCTATATTATCAGGGGCGATTAGCTGCGAGTTAGATACAAGAATATCCACAGCCTCATCCAAGCGAGCCCGGGCTTCGATGAGATTCGCCTCTGCTGTATCTGCACGAGCAATAATTGCTTGAACGGCTTCCGCTACCGTCGATTCAGCTGCAGCTTGCACGGAAGCTCTGTTGGAGTTGGAGTTGCACCTGCAGCTTTCTCTCCATCTCCACTGCTGCGCTCTCGCATTCACTTCGTGTGTGAACAACAAGCTCTTCCATACGGCGTTCAAGAGACAGACTGTTCTGCTGTACTTGAAGCTGTGTCTCATACAGCGCTTGTGAGACGTTAATGGGCTGGTGCCCACTGATCTGGAGAATGTCTTCTTGTAGGGTGAATTTCCGCCGATGGTGAACTTGCGATGGTTGTTCCACCACGTCCTCCGAACTCTGATCCCCAGCAATTGCAACAAGCGCGTGCATCATGATCACCGCGGGTTGAGCTGTATCCCGCTAGAGCCGCACTGAGCAGTTTCCGTCTTGCCCAACCGTATCACGAGGAAAGGAAGAGGTTCTGTCGTTTCACAGAGGTTCGTTCCTTTAAGTACGACACGAACCGAACCAGTTTAATCTCGAGAACCAGGTTCTCGAGACTTAACAGGTTCTTCAAAAATCCGGAGAACCAGGGGTCGTGTTCGGTTCCTTTCAGGCTAGTTTCCAGGGCATGATACGTGATTCTGTTTCATGATTGGCGGATATGAATACCGGTACATATGCTTCCTCACGTCGTGAACTCGTGATCCGAGCAATGGCTCATAATCCAATCTCGGGTCACGGATCTCAACTACATCTGTAGGAATGAAAATCACTGCAATTGCCTTGGTGATCTCTGTGGTGGCTGTTGCGCATCGATCCAAGAGCTATCGTGCAAAGGTTGTCTCTCGCCAGCGTTTGGAGTGGGTTCCTCACCGCAATCGTCTGCTGCTAGAAGGCCAATTTAAGCGGTACAATAGAATGAGTGCTGCCGCATTTGACGTTCTGGTGCAGTTGCTGACGCCGGCACTACAACGGGTCGAGCTACAGTCATGGAATAGAACCGGCACCAAACCCATAGAGGTTGTTAACATGGTCCAAATGACGATATCGTGGCTGGCCGAAGAACCGTACCATACAATTCGAGTGCTTGCGGGGGTGAGTGCCTCTGCATTCTACAGTATTCTAGTGGAAGTCATGCACGCGATTTGTGATCACCCTCGGTTTCTGATGGCAGCCCCTGTGAATGATTTTCGCGCTATTCAAGCCGCAGCGGATGCCTTTTCAGCACTGAGCTCAAACCGCATTTTAACTGGCTGCGTTGGGTGCATTGATGGGTGGTTGTGCCAGATCAGTACCAAGGAGGTACCTGACGTGTCTTCATTTTTTCGGGGCACTATCTCACCTACGGAATAAACGTACAAGCATTGTGTGATGCGTCGTGCAAATTTATCGGCTATTGCTTCATCTCACCAGGCAAAGTTTCTGACAGTGTAGCCTTTTCGAAATGGCCACTGAGTGCCGCCATTGCAGAACTCCCATTTGGATACTATATAATTGGCGATAACGCGTACGGACTTGCGCCCTCGATGCTAGTACCTTTTACGAAGCCTGAAATTAAAAGCTCAGCGTACAGTGACTACAACTTCTACGTTCCGCAGCTACGCATTCGGATTGAAATGTCCTTTGGCTTGTTAGTCAACAAATGGCAGATATTTCAATGGCCTCTCACAGTGGACTTTAATCACGCTGGTCTCGTGATTAAAACATCTATGAAGCTGCACAACTTTTGCATTGATGATCGCAGCCATTTTATCTATCATACCCCCGCGCTCGACATGTTCACGCTGCACACGTGCAAGTGCAGTCTTCTCAGCAATCAGCTCGCTTTTGTCTCCAGTTTCGGTTTAATGTGTCAACCAGAGAGGCAATTGGATCCACACTCTTACGCCTTAGCGATTTGGGAGGGCGTGGTTGATGATGATTTACCTTCCTGAGTTGAATCATCATCGTTGTCTTTATATACACAGCTCCCGCAAAATTCGCGCCCTTCTCCTCGTTCGTCGCACCACAAGTTCAAGTACATGACTGCCTTGTCACCTTGGCAGAAGTTCCAAAATTCTGCATGCGCGCCTGAAAGCTTGTTGCGTGCCTCAGCTTTCGAGAAGTTAGAATGCGCTTCTTTCCACATCGCTCTGAGTTTGGCTGCGGAATGCACTGTGATCTGGTCCGGACTAATACCATCAAACAACGAGTCGTTGTTGACGAGACGATCGTATGTGTCGTTCGGTGCGTTAAATGAAGCGGCCACTTCCTCCCAAAACCGAGACCCCCTTCATCCAATTGTTTTCTAGTGAGCTGGTCCCCGGAAGCAATAAAGCGCTGGAAGAAGTCGTGGGAAAAGAGCACGTTTATGAGGCGAAACATGCAGTGTCGGCTACGACGCGCTTCATCTTAGTCTGTTGAGGTCTTCGAACGGTTGCCTAGCCGTTGCTTGTCTAGAAGCAATGCAACACCACCTTTGGAGTTGTCATACATGGCAAGAATGGCAACACGCTCTTCTTTCTTCGTATTCTTGGCTACCGAAAGCTTCCTGGCGGTACACTCGAGCTTCAGCTGGTCCATGTTCCAGTCGCTATACTTGTCCGACGTGGGGGCAGCACAGATCGTTTTCTGTTTGGCTTTTGACGAGCCGTCCACTTGCTACTCGGTGCTGCTGTGGCTGAATCACCTTGCTCCATCTTGCCGGAGTGGAAATGGAAGCAAACACGTTTCCAACAACCCCCTGCTCCGAGTCCCAACGGTCGAGTCTCGAGTCTCTTTATAGAACAGGATCACGATTTTCTTAAGAACGACCGTCGGCTCATACCCCAAGCCTCGATAGCGATCATGCTCCGATGATCCCGTTAAGAACGGACCTAAGTACACAATTACCTTCAATTCACCCTTGATTTGTATCGCCATTTCAATGAAGCTGACGGATAGCAGGCTTTCGGCGGCTCAGCAGCAGCTCGACGAGCTTGAGTGCATGCTCAGCATGTTCCCCGATCAACAGGAGCTACAGGCTGACATGCAGGCCAAGTCTTTGCTCGAGGAATACCTCGCTGAGGGCTACGGAGCCGCCCAACCACCACGACCTGAGTGCCAGATTCAGTACACATTTTACTATCAGGTGATACCATGAATGTTGTAATTGGAGACTGAAGTGCCTTGCTCATACCGGTACCATAATATGTTGCTATGTGAACAGGATCTAGCTTTCGGCCGTGAGGTGCCGTCATTGACACTCACGTGTCCACCACGATACCCAGAAAGTGGGTCCATGACGTTCGAAGTGCAGTGTCCTCAACTTTCACGGATGGATATGGAGAAACTGCACGCTGAGCTGGTCGACTTGAGTTCTGCTGCTTGTGCGGTTCAAGAAGTGGTCGGGCTGCAGCTGTACCAGCATATGCAAGAGTTTCTATCTCAAGTGCACTTCAATACAAACTTCGACGATCAAGTTGTTCCGGTCTGTGCTGCTGAGAATGAATTATCGCCGGTGGTGCTGGGTCGCCGTGCCATTTACTTCCACCACATCATTGCATCCAACAAACGGCGTGTGGTGAAGGAGTGGGCATTAGAGCTGCAACTTGGTGGGTTTAGCAAGATTGGCTGGCCTGGCGTCGTGATTGTCGAGGGTGCTGAAGACAATGTGCAGGAGTATGTGCGTCGACTCCAACATCTTCGCTGGAAGCAGATCACAGTGCGAGGTGAGCAGACGGAAGAATTAAGAGAGGGTTGCTCAAGAGGTATCGAGTCGCTCAGACGTCTACCTCGAGGTTTTCATGAGTTCCCGGAGAATGGCATGTCTGACTTGGCTGCTGCCTGTCGTACTGCTGGCCTGGAGGAACTATTTCTCACCACCATGAAAATCTACGGGCGATCGGAGGATAACGATGTAGCTGAGGGTCTGGAATCTACGAAAGAGAGCACGAGCAAGAAGAAAGGTAAACGACATGGACAAAAGTCTGAAACATGAAAAGCGCCCACAGCAAGGGCTCTATGAGAGGAACTATTTACACTCGTTGCTTCTTGGTCTTTCCACTGGCAGCAGCCTTGCCACGCTTCCGTGGCTGCTTGATGGTTTGCACCTTGGTCTGTACCTTTTCTTCCTTTTCCTCCTCATCTGCTTCGTTATCACTGTCCGTCTTCTCCACGGCTGACTCGCTTTCGCCAACCGGCAGCAAATTTTTCATGGTCACAATACTAAAGTCCACGAGGTAAGACATCTGGAGCATGCGGTCGATACGCTGGAAGTGGCGCTCGCTGTAAGCAATAAGAGCCTCTACGGTCTTGGAAACTCCATCCAACGATTTCAGGCGGCTAGGAGGCAGCTCACGAAGAATTGTGCTAACCAGAACTTGGCACACATTCGTGTTGCGAGCGTTAGTGTTCCAGTCGCGCAACCATTCTGTCAACGTCGTCAGCTGCTCGTCCTCCAGACTGACCACCCCTGGCGACAATATGTCCTCAGGCGAAAAGTTGTCCGGGTCAATCGGTTTACCACCTGGAAGCACGAGCTGATCCTTGTGCCGCGGGCCTTCAAGCAGGTCGCGCAGAATCTGGAGCATGCGGTTCGGGTGGTTCAGCTCAAATGCGAGTTGCACAGCGTCCAGCAACTTGTTGTTGCGCAGGCAGTTGAAAAGTTCCTGCTCCTTTAGCAGCTTGGCGTCGCGGTCATCCTGCTGAGAGCGCTCCTCCTCTTCCGTGAAGTCACGCCAAAGGTTGATTGTAGAATCGGCACCACCACTGACCATCTTGGAGCTGTCCTTCGACACAGCGAGAGCCCAAATTTTATCCTCGTGATTGTCCAGCGTAGCCTCGCACTCGTTGCTCTTGATGGTCCAGAGCTTCATGAGTCCATCCGCACCCGCAGACAGCAGCTGCATACCAGCGCAAGCGAACTGCACATTCAGCACAGACGCAGTGTGGCCCTCGAACGTCTTCAAGCACGAGAAGTCCTTGGCTGACCACACCTTGACAGTCTTGTCACCACTAGCAGACGCAAGGCACTGATCGACCGGAGAAAACTCAACAGCCCACACACCACGCTTGTGGCCACGGCAAACACCAGCCAACGTCAGGAGACGACCGGCACCCCCTGCTGCGAGTGCCACACCTTGATAAGCTTATCCTGCAATGCACTAGCAATAAAGCGGTCATTGGGCGAGACCGCAAGGGCGTTCACATCTTTGTCGTGAGCTTTCACAGCACCCAGGGTGGAAATCGACAGCTCCGTGGGTGGAGGCTTCGCAGGTGTAGCGTAGGATCCAGCAAGTGGCTGAAGGCTCCACATCTTTAGAGTCTTGTCCGAGCTACCAGTAACAAAGAAAGCAGCACCTGTAGCAAAGCTGGAAGCGCGCTGCGAAATAGCAACCGCGCCAAGAGACTCAGTGTGACCAGCGCAAGTGGCCACACAGCGCGGCAGATTCTTGCTTGTCTTCTTACCACCAGTAGGCCGCAGATCCCAAAGCCGAGCGGTCCTGTCCTTTGAAGCACTCACAAGCCATCGACCATCTGGGGAAACCGAAAGTGCCATCACAATGTCTGTGTGGCCCGAAAGGAGATCGCAAGACAGCGTGTTGCGGTTCAGAAGACGAATTTGTTCGCTGTTCGTGGCCACGGCAAGCAAATCCGAAGGCGCTCCGCTTGCATCAGCCGCCGGGACGTACTTGAGGTTAAGAATGTCGTCGTTGTAGCCGATAATCTGAGTGCGTCGAGACAACTTTTCATCAAACACCAGGAATTTCTGCTCTGAAGACACAACGACAACTTCGCTGCGTGCAGCAGATCCGTGTACGTAAGAGACGCCGAGACATCCGACTTTTGTGTGAACACGGTTTCGCAAACGCTTCCGCTGCTACGCCACAACCGAAGCGTGCCCATCTCTCCAGCAGTCAGGAAGTAGATGGACTTGTTATCCTGCGTCTTGTCAGCCGCTTTCGTGACGCACTTAAATGTCGACGGCACTACCACGAGTCCTTCAACAGCTTCGTGCACCAGCACCGTCTTGGTGAGCTTGTTGTCCCTCAAGTCCCAAAAGTTAACCACCTTGTCACGTCCAGCGGACAGCATGGTGTAGCCATCTTCCGAGAAGGCCACACTGGTAACGAGGCTCATGTGGTCCTGGATGCACGCCACCTGCTTCTGCGTGTACAAGTCCCAGACGCGCACGGTGGCGTCGTCACTGGCCGACATGAGCGAAAGTCGCGCCGCGTCCGGGTGGAACTGCACGAGAGTCACGATACCAGAATGACCGCGGAAGTTGTGCGTGCAGAAGCCCTTGTCCACGTCGAACATCTTGACTGTGCGGTCGCTGCCTCCTGTGGCCAATAGAGTGCCCGACGGGTCGAATCCCATTGCCAGCACGGGCGTCTCATGAGCCTTGATCGTACGAACACACTTGAAGGTGTCCAGGTCCCACACACGCAGCAACAGGTTGCGGCCAGCCGTCACGAGCTGGTTCTTCTTGCCTGGTCTCACAGCGAACACCACGAAGGACTCCTTGGCCTCCTCGTCCTCCACGTCCTGCTGCAGAGTGCGCTGCAGCTCTCCGGTCTCGGCGTCCACGACGGCCACGTCGTCGTGCATCATGCAGGCCATGAGCGCCTTGGGCTCCGAGTCGGGGCCTGCGCGACCATGGAAAAGCTCCACTTTGCCGCCCGTGTACACACCCGCGTGCGTCTTGACAGTGCGCCAGATCTTGGACAGTCCTGAGTGGCTTGAATAGCTGCCAGAAGCGCCGGCGGCGACCTGCACAGCGTCCGTCATGGTCGAGAGGCACGTGAAAGGTTACGGTGTGACGACCGAAGACCACGCAAGCTTTCGCGAGGGCAAATACTGGTCGTGAACAAACACCTGCCGAGTTTCCCGTACTACACAACCTCCACCGCAAGTCACAGAATTACAGCTGCAGCCTTCTGGAATGAGGCGTTCTTTGAAGTTGGGCCAACAGTAAACGAAGCACCAATAACTCCCAGAGCAACTCGCGCATCACTCAACTCTACGATACATTTTACGCGTTCCTGGATCACAACTCGCCAGCTCTCAAGCCAATATTTCGGTCGTCGATGGTGGTGCGCAGCAAGGTGCTGGTTCATATCAGCGCTGGCTTGCGGACTATTCTAGTAGGAGACAATATGGTGGAGCGTGTGGAGAGTCTGATGCACACACATCTGCGTTTTGGCGTCAAGATGGAGCACTACGATCCACTGGGAGTCGCTCTGATATTTGCCATGAAGGAGTGTTCTGGTGCATTGTGGACGCCTCAAATTGAAGAGGCCTGGCGCCGATTGTACGCTCTCTGCTGCGTCATTCTACTCGACGCTCACCGGCGTACGATGGACCAGCATGTATCCAAGGCTCGCGAGATGGCCAAGGCGGGAGGTAGCCCCAACATCAACGACCTCCAGTCCAATTTACGCCCGCAATCGATCAAAGAGAATTCAATCGCTCCAGCTAGCACAACAACTTCATGTAACAGTGTTCGGATGAATCCTTAGACATTAATAAATCACTTGCAGGGCTGAGACGATTGCGTGGTGCTCTTCGGCACAGATACGCAAGTGCGAAAGGGAGTAACCAAGGGTACGATATGTAGTAACCTTCCTTCCAGAAATTCTCCCTCATTCTAGAATCTGCCGCGTGGAGGAAAGATGGTGAAGCTCTTCTGTGCTATCGTTGGTGTGGCAGGAAACGCTTTCCCTGTGGACATAGACGCGGGTCAGTCGGTGGGAGACTTGAAGAAGGCGATCAAAATGGAGAAGCCGAACACTATCACGTGCGATGCGGACCACCTGCAGCTCTTCCTGGCGAAGACGGCGGACGGCGCGTGGCTCGATGGGGCTGGCGCGGCAGCTGTGGCGCTCGATGAACGTGGACATCCGCAAGGCTGCGTGCAGATGGATCCCTTGCTGTGGCTCAAGAACGTCAAGTACTTTGGAGATAATTTTCAACCGGGTGAGGGCCAAGTTCACGTGCTGGTGGTGGTTCCGGGTCATGTTCGCGTTGACATTGGTGGAACTGCTTCCAGAGCGCTGAAATATAAGCGTACGTATTCTCGCCCCTAATCGTTTGAATATGCTGTTGCTAATTTTCTTGTGTAGAGCAGGATACAGACGGTGGATCATCAACGCTCAATGCTTCGTACCTGTCATATTGGCGGTCATTACAATCATTGTTTTGGCCTTCGGAGAGAATCCAACCGACGAAAAAGGATGTTTAACAGCTCCTGGCCGCTCGCTTATCGTGTGTCGGATGATTGGTGTTGACATTGCGATGGGGGCGATTCTGTCATATTCGCAACATTGGAAATCGAAGCTTGACAACATGATCGAGGTAGCGAAGGACGAGACACCGTTACAAGCCCAGCGACAAGAAATGACCGACCTGACTTTTGCTGCTGGAGCGCAGCATCAAGAATTGACCGAGCACACTTCGCTGCTTCCTGCTACTGAAGCTCAGCGACAACCTCAACAACAACAACCCTCACAGAGCACAAAGAGAAACAGAGGAAGAGGAAAGAGGAAATGATTAATAATTTAATGGAAGCATTGTGTTTTCAACTTCTCAATTACCAAGTATTTGTTGATCGATCGTGATAAATATAAAGTTAGTAATATAGTAACATGGCGTACTCTCCTGAGCAATACCAAGCTAGCAAGGAACGTATCAAAGCAGCACAGAAGCGCTACTACCAGCGCACACGCGACGCTCGCTTGTCGTATCAAAAGAGCTACGACGACAAGAATAGAAAGCAGATTCGAGCTCGCAAGCGTAAGCCCAGAACCGAACTTAACGAAACAGAAAGCGCTGAAACTGAACTTAATTAATTAATCAATTTTTTCTCAGATAAAAAGTCAAGAATATAGCCAATGACTGACGCCGACAACACGCTTCAAATAACTGGCTTAAAACCTCCACCAAGGCATACTCCAAATATCTGAATTAATTCATTTCAGATTTTTGTATATTAGTATGATATAAAGTCGATCCTGATACAAGATCCAAAAGATTATAAAGTCATATCTACGAAGAATAATATACCCAACAATATATAGGCAACATTTGCACACGAGCTCGAAGGATTAAAGAGATTAAATATCCAAGCTATCAAATGGGGTAGTAGCTACCGTGTTAAGGTGCGTGGTAGAACGGGTAAGATGGTTTATGTAAGCAACGTTTCGCGCCCAATCAACCTGAGATTGGTAGCTAAGCAGTACAATGTTTCGATTGAAACCCTTGAGAAACACTTGTCGCCTGACTACAAGGCTGATCCTAAGTACCGTTTTTACAATGGTAATCACATGGAATCACACCTATATGAGGGTGTTGAGCCTTCTGTTTTCTACGACAAGCTCGAGAATGTTCTTTCGACTCAGGCGAGTGCGTTTAAGGTAAATGTTGCTCTTGGGTAAGAACTTGTAAGCAAGACCGATCCTGATGATACTCGCTACTTCTATCCAAATCTCGCTACCACGTATGTGTTCAATAAGCCTGTCGCTATCAACAGCAAGGCTGATATTCGAAAGAAGGTGATTTCGGAAATCCGTTCTATGGAGTTGGCTGACAAACTGAACTACCCCAGCTCCGGGTATAAGCTCAAGCCGATCACTGCATTCAAGATATTCATCTACCATCGCGACCATGCTCTGGGGGACAGCGAAACTGTCATCCCTCAGATTATTCGCGAAAACAAGCATGTAATCAACTTCCCTAAGACCAACAACAAGTGCGTCTTCCACTGCATCGCCTGGCATACATTCCAGAGCTAAGAAGGATCCTCGCAGAATTCAGGCTCAGGTGAAGGAGGCATTCAAGCGCTATTGCTCTTTCAAGGGGTTAACTAAACGTTGAGCCTATTTCGAAGCTTCAAGCCCATTGACCTACTACAGCTCGATGAGGTTGAGGACTGCTTCCAACATGGTATTAACGTATATAATATGGATGTAGTTTCTGGAAATGTAAAATGCATTCGTAGATCGGACAAGGGGTATGAAGCTATGGATATTCTATCGCACGAGAATCACGCTCTTTACATTAAGAACATCGATATGCTTCAGTCTAAGTATCAATGTCCTAAGTGTGAAATGGTTTTTATCAGCGCTGAAAAGCTGAAAAATCACAAGAAGAATCAGTGTGAGCTTGTAAATATTGAGAGCTTCCCGCTGAGCCAACTATTTACAAACCGGCTCAGAACACGATACGATCACTGCTTACTAAGTATTCCATCAAGGATGCTGACCAGTACATCGATCACTTCATCGTTTATGACTTTGAGGCCATTCTTAAGCCTACCGCGACTCAACACGGGGAGAATACTGTCTTCACGAACGAACATATTCCTGTGTCAGTATCAGTAGCTGATAGCTTAACCGAGGAGGTGCGTTGCTTTGAAAATGACGATCCAAAGGTGCTGCTTACGGATATGTTCAAATACATCGGTGATGTATCCGTGAAGATCCAGCAGTACAATGTCAATAAGTACAAATTGCTTCTTCAAAAACTCATCAATGCTCACGGTCTGACAGGCATGGAACTTCCAGGTGTAAAGCTTGGTAAGACCTACAAGATGCCTGATGTTGAGAGTTGGATTGAAGAGGGAAGTATGCCAGCTTCGTTGACTTTCACCGCAGTCTTGGTTTTGGTAAGCAAAGATCTGATTACGGGAAACGGAAACAGCAAGTACCACTATTCGGCTTCAATTCTGGTCGATACGATCTTAACTTGATTAAGAAGGATTTGTTTGCCGTAATTGGTACCGACAACATCAAATCTGTCATCAAGAACCCCAGCTACATGTGCATTGCTACATCGGACATGAAAATGCTTGATATCACTAACTATGTACCAGCTGGTACTAGCTACGACAAGTATCTTACAACATATCTCGGTGGCTGCAAATGCGATGACAAAATTAGATGTGTATGCGGTCTTGGCAAGGGTCTTTTCCATTACGAGTACATCACCGCGTTCAATGTTCTAAACCAGACTACTATCCCGCCTAAGTCAGCTTTTGATAGCAAGCTCCGTGGAACAAGCATCACCGGCGATGACTACGAACGAGTGAAGTTCGTGTGGGATTACTACGAGATGAAATCGATCAAAGACCTACTGATCTGGTACAACAATCTCGACGTAGTCCCTTTCATCAAAGCTATCAAGGCTCAGCGAGAGCTATTTAAGCGTTTCAATCTGGATATGTTTGCGGATGGAGTGTCCCTACCTGGTCTTTCAGAGAAGGTCATGTATCAGACCTGCTTCAATAATCTCCAATTTCCGGATAAGAAACCTGCTAACGCATTCCAATTTCCAGCTAAGCGCATGGCTGGCTACAAGAGTCAGGACGCTAAGGCAAAGCGAAAATTTGGTATGACACTCGAGCACTTGAATACATTGCTGCAAAAGCAAAAGTATCTGTGGTCTATGCTACTGTCAGCTGACTGCTGATACCGCTTCAGCGGATCGTATCAACCATAATCTTGGCCACATCGACGGCAACATCTTGGTCAGCTGCGTAAAGTGCAACACCGCTCGAAAAGACATGTCGCTTAAGGGGTTTCGGTATAAGAAGTTGCTTGAGTTCAACTCGGACAGACTGGTCTACTCGATCGACAAGGAGGAGAAGGATATCTACTCTAAGATGAAGGCCAACATTACTGGAGGTCCATCTATTATCTTCAATCGCTACGCTAAGCGTAATGAAACGAAGATTCGCGGTGGTAAGGTCTGTAAGAAAATTATCGGATACGACGCTAACGCTGTATACCTATGGGCTATTGGTAATGAGATGCCATGCGGTCGATTGACTATGGTTGAAGCGTATGATGATATCATCGATGACATCAAAGCAGACAAGGTATTCGGCTTTCTCGAGTGTGATATTCGCACACCAGAGCACCGCAAACAGTACTTTCGTGAGTTGACTCAATTTTCAAGAATGTACTGATCGACTGTACGAATGAGAGCGTCATTGGTAAGCACATGTTCGATCACAATGAGGCGCGCAAGCAAAGCCGAGCAAAGCCAGCTCGCAAGTTGATTGGTAGCTACTTTGGTGAAAAGATTCTCATCTACACTCCTTGCTCAAGTGGTACCTTTCTCATGGTATGGAGATCACCAAGACTTACTGCTTTATCAAGGCCAGCTCTCACAAGGCTTTTGCTCCTTTTATGGAGGCTGTATCAAACGCTCGACAAGAAGGTGATGTTGATAAGTCTAAGGCGATGATTGCTGAGATGATGAAACTTGTAGGCAACAGTGCTTTTGGTCGATCTGGAATGGACATGAGCAAGCACAAAGAGGTCAAGTATGAGTCGAGCGACAAAGGTATTAAGAACAAGATCGAACACTTTACGTTCCATGGCTTGGAAGAGCTTAACGATGCGTGTGAAATCACCATGAAGAAACGCCGACGTAATAACAAGAACCCAATCCATTTGTCGATTGCTATCTATCAGCTTGCGAAGCTACGTATGATTCAGTTCTACTACCACTGCATAGATTTTACTTCGACCGCTCTGACTTCCGGTACCAGGAGAGGCACGATTCAGCTTTATATCGCTTCAGCTGATGCTATGGTCTCACTATCGGTAAGAACTATATTTGCCATCTACCCGACGATGCACGACCAGTTTCGGCGCCTGAAGATACATAATTGTAAATATTTGTATTGCTTTAACACACGAACTCTGTAGGGCCACGAAGCAGCTCGCGCCGAGCTCGATGCTCAGCAAATTGAGGTTGAAGAACTGAGTGTACAGTTTGGACACAGCTTTGTTGAAGAGGGACCTATGGTGTCAACTGGACCGAGCCTTCGCCCACATTCTGCAGAGCTGAAGGCACGCTGCAAGGCAAAATACAACCATGGACCATCATGACGAATCCCAAGGAGCTTTTGCAGGGCAGCCATTTTCGTTCTCCATCTGGACAGAAGAACCACACGAGGAAGTGATGGCGCACTGGGAAAGACAGCAAGGGCTCTTAACGTCTTTGGGGATGGACTGGCGTTATTATCGACATGAAGTGCCCCAAGCAGAACTCGACGCTATGACGGGTGGAGTATTCAATGAGTGTCGGCGTGTTGCTTTTAGCACGTAAAGCGAAAGATCAGATCTGAAAGTGACTTAGACACTGACACTGACAGCGAACTATGGGGATCATCGCAAGAAGGTGGAGTGCTACATGATTGGCGAGGGACCGACACCTGTTGATTGTCAAGCCCGGAAGAACAAGGCCGAAGAAGAAAGGAGCGAACAAGTGACCAAGCTGAAAACGATCATCTCAAAGCTAGGAGGGTGGGGCTATATACCTTTCAGATTACAAAGAAGCCTATCTGAAGGTGAAGCAGATTAAGGCGTATTCTTGACAAAATCAAAATCCGATTCACACGGGGGTAACGAATATCTGGAAACGAGAGGAGTGCGTCGTTGGACCGCAAGGTGACCGCAATCGGCAAACTATTTACACTCGTTGCTTCTTGGTCTTTCCACTGGCAGCAGCCTTGCCACGCCCGTGGCTGCTTGATGGTTTGCACCTTGGTCTGTACCTTTTCTTCCTTTTCCTCCTCATCTGCTTCGTTATCACTGTCCGTCTTCTCCACGGCTGACTCGCTTTCGCCAACCGGCAGCAAATTTTTCATGGTCACAATACTAAAGTCCACGAGGTAAGACATCTGGAGCATGCGGTCGATACGCTGGAAGTGGCGCTCGCTGAAAGCAATAAGAGCCACTACGGTCTTGGAAACTCCATCCAACGATTTCAGGCGGCTAGGAGGCAGCTCACGAAGAATTGTGCTAACCAGAACTTGGCACAATTCGTGTTGCGAGCGTTAGTGTTCCAGTCGCGCAACCATTCTGTCAACGTCGTCAGCTGCTCGTCCTCCAGACTGACCACCCCTGGCGACAATATGTCCTCAGGCGAAAAGTTGTCCGGGTCAATCGGTTTACCACCTGGAAGCACGAGCTGATCCCAGCGGGCCTTCAAGCAGGTCGCGCAGAATCTGGAGCATGCGGTTCGGGTGGTTCAGCTCAAATGCGAGTTGCACAGCGTCCAGCAACTGTTGTTGCGCAGGCAGTTGAAAAGTTCCTGCTCCTTTAGCAGCTTGGCGTCGCGGTCATCCTGCTGAGAGCGCTCCTCCTCTTCCGTGAAGTCACGCCAAAGGTTGATTGTAGAATCGGCACCACCACTGACCATCTTGGAGCTGTCCTTCGACACAGCGAGAGCCCAAATTTTATCCTCGTGATTGTCCAGCGTAGCCTCGCACTCGTTGCTCTTGATGGTCCAGAGCTTCATGAGTCCATCCGCACCCGCAGACAGCAGCTGCATACCAGCGCAAGCGAACTGCACATTCAGCAGACGCAGTGTGGCCCTCGAACGTCTTCAAGCACGAGAAGTCCTTGGCTGACCACACCTTGACAGTCTTGTCGCCACTAGCAGACGCAAGGCACTGATCGACCGGAGAAAACTCAACAGCCCACACACCACGCTTGTGGCCACGGCAAACACCAGCCAACGTCAGGAGACGACCGGCACTCCCCCTGCTGCGTGAGTGCCACACCTTGATAAGCTTATCCTGCAATGCACTAGCAATAAAGCGGTCATTGGGCGAGACCGCAAGGGCGTTCACATCTTTGTCGTGAGCTTTCACAGCACACAGGTGGAAATCGACAGCTCCGTGGGTGGAGGCTTCGCAGGTGTAGCGTAGGATCCAGCAAGGCTGAAGGCTCCACATCTTTAGAGTCTTGTCCGAGCTACCAGTAACAAAGAAAGCAGCACCTGTAGCAAAGCGGGAAGCGCGCTGCGAAATAGCAACCGCGCCAAGAGACTCAGTGTGACCAGCGCAAGTGGCCACACAGCGCGGCAGATTCTTGCTTGTCTTCTTACCACCAGTAGGCCGCAGATCCCAAAGCTGAGCGGTCCTGTCCTTTGAAGCACTCACAAGCCATCGATCATCTGGGGAAACCGAAAGTGCCATCACAATGTCTGTGTGGCCCGAAAGGAGATCGCAAGACAGCGTGTTGCGGTTCAGAAGACGAATTTGTTCGCTGTTCGTGGCCACGGCAAGCAAATCCGAAGGCGCTCCGCTTGCATCAGCCGCCGGGACGTACTTGAGGTTAAGAATGTCGTCGTTGTAGCCGATAATCTGAGTGCGTCGAGACAACTTTTCATCAAACACCAGGAATTTCTGCTCTGAAGACACAACGACAACTTCGCTGCGCAGCAGATCCGTGTACGTAAGAGACGCCGAGACATCCGACTTTTGTGTGAACACGGTTTCGCAAACGCTTCCGCTGCCGCCACAACCGAAGCGTGCCCATCTCTCCAGCAGTCAGGAAGTAGATGGACTTGTTATCCTGCGTCTTGTCAGCCGCTTTCGTGACGCACTTAAATGTCGACGGCACTACCACGAGTCCTTCAACAGCTTCGTGCACCAGCACCGTCTTGGTGAGCTTGTTGTCCCTCAAGTCCCAAAAGTTAACCACCTTGTCACGTCCAGCGACAGCATGGTGTAGCCATCTTCCGAGAAGGCCACACTAACGCGCTCATGTGGTCCTGGATGCACGCCACCTGCTTCTGCGTGTACAAGTCCCAGACGCGCACGGTGGCGTCGTCACTGGCCGACATGAGCGAAGTCGCGCCGCGTCCGGGTGGAACTGCACGAGAGTCACGATACCAGAATGACCGCGGAAGTTGTGCGTGCAGCAGAAGCCCTTGTCCACGTCGAACATCTTGACTGTGCGGTCGCTGCCTCCTGTGGCCAATAGAGTTCGACGGTCCCATTGCCAGCACGGGCGTCTCATGAGCTCTTGATCGTACACACTTGAATGTCCAGGTCCCACACGCAGCAACAGGTTGCGGCCAGCGTCACGAGCTGGTTCTTCTTGCCTGGTCTCACAGCGAACACCACGAAGGACCCTGCCTCCTCGTCCTCCACGTCCTGCTGCAGAGTGCGCTGCAGCCTCCGGTCTCGGCGTCCACGACGGCCACGTCGTCGTGCATCATGCAGGCCATGAGCGCCTTGGGCCGAGTCGGGGCCTGCGCGACCATGGAAAGCTCCACTTTGCCGCCCGTGTACACACCCGCGTGCGTCTTGACAGTGCGCAGATCTTGACAGTCCTGAGTGCCTCTGAATAGCTGCCAGAAGCGCCTGGCGGCGACCTGCACAGCGTCCGTCATGGTCGAGAGGCACGTGAAAGGTTACGGTGTGACGACCGAAGACCACGCAAGCTTTCGCGAGGGCAAATACTGGTCGTGAACAAACACCTGCCGAGTTTCCCGTACCACAACCTCCACCGCAAGTCACAGAATTACAGCTGCAGCCTTCTGGAATGAGGCGTTCTTTGAAGTTGGGCCAACAGTAAACGAAGCACCAATAACTCCCAGAGCAACTCGCGCATCACTCAACTCTACGATACATTTTACGCGTTCCTGGATCACAACTCGCCAGCTCTCAAGCCAATATTTCGGTCGTCGATGGTGGTGCGCAGCAAGGTGCTGGTTCATATCAGCGCTGGCTTGCGGACTATTCTAGTAGGAGACAATATGGTGGAGCGTGTGGAGAGTCTGATGCACACACATCTGCGTTTTGGCGTCAAGATGGAGCACTACGATCCACTGGGAGTCGCTCTGATATTTGCCATGAAGGAGTGTTCTGGTGCATTGTGGACGCCTCAAATTGAAGAGGCCTGGCGCCGATTGTACGCTCTCTGCTGCGTCATTCTACTCGACGCTCACCGGCGTACGATGGACCAGCATGTATCCAAGGCTCGCGAGATGGCCAAGGCGGGAGGTAGCCCCAACATCAACGACCTCCAGTCCAATTTACGCCCGCAATCGATCAAAGAGAATTCAATCGCTCCAGCTAGCACAACAACTTCATGTAACAGTGTTCGGATGAATCCTTAGACATTAATAAATCACTTGCAGGGCTGAGACGATTGCGTGGTGCTCTTCGGCACAGATACGCAAGTGCGAAAGGAGTAACCAAGGGTACGATATGTAGTAACCTTCCTTCCAGAAATTCTCCCTCATTCTAGAATCTGCCGCGTGGAGGAAAGATGGTGAAGCTCTTCTGTGCTATCGTTGGTGTGGCAGGAAACGCGTTTGAGGTGGACATAGACGAGGGTCGCGTCTGTGTCAGCTTGAAGGATGCGATCAAGGAGAAGCCGAACACTCACGTGCGATGCGGACCAACTGCAGCTCTTCCTGGCGAAGACGGCGGACGGCGCGTGGCTGACGGGCTGGCGCGGCAGCTGTGGCGCTCGATGATCTGGACATCCGCAAGGCTGCGTGCAGATGGATGGATTGTTGTGGCTCAAGAACGTCAAGTACTTTGGAGAAAAGCTGCTGGTGAGGGCCATGTTCACGTTCTGGTGGTGGTTCCGGGTCATGTTCGCGTTGACATTGGTGGAACTGCTTCCAGAGCGCTGAAATATAAGCGTACGTATTCTCGCCCTAATCGTTTGAATATGCTGTTGCTAATTTTCTTGTGTAGAGCAGGATACAGACGGTGGATCATCAACGCTCAATGTTTCGTACCTGTCATATTGGCGGTCATTACAATCATTGTTTTGGCCTTCGGAGAGAATCCAACCGACGAAAAGGATGTTTAACAGCTCCTGGCCGCTCGCTTATCGTGTGTCGGATGATTGGTGTTGACATTGCGATGGGGGCGATTCTGTCATATTCGCAACATTGGAAATCGAAGCTTGACAACATGATCGAGGTAGCGAAGGACGAGACACCGTTACAAGCCCAGCGACAAGAAATGACCGACCTGACTTTTGCTGCTGGAGCGCAGCATCAAGAATTGACCGAGCACACTTCGCTGCTTCCTGCTACTGAAGCTCAGCGACAACCTCAACAACAACAACCCTCACAGAGCACAAAGAGAAACAGAGGAAGAGGAAAGAGGAAATGATTAATAATTTAATGGAAGCATTGTGTTTTCAACTTCTCAATTACCAAGTATTTGTTGATCGATCGTGATAAATATAAAGTTAGTAATATAGTAACATGGCGTACTCTCCTGAGCAATACCAAGCTAGCAAGGAACGTATCAAAGCAGCACAGAAGCGCTACTACCAGCGCACACGCGAGCTCGCTTGTCGTATCAAAAGAGCTACGACGACAAGAATAGAAAGCAGATTCGAGCTCGCAAGCGTAAGCCCAGAACCGAACTTAACGAAACAGAAAGCGCTGAAACTGAACTTAATTAATTAATCAATTTTTCTCAGATAAAAAGTCAAGAATATAGCCAATGACTGACGCCGACAACACGCTTCAAATAACTGGCTTAAAACCTCCACCAAGGCATACTCCAAATATCTGAATTAATTCATTTCAGATTTTTGTATATTAGTATGATATAAAGTCGATCCTGATACAAGATCCAAAAGATTATAAAGTCATATCTACGAAGAATAATATACCCAACAATATATAGGCAACATGTTTGCACACGAGCTCGAAGGATTAAAGAGATTAAATATCCAAGCTATCAAATGGGGTAGTAGCTACCGTGTTAAGGTGCGTGGTAGAACGGGTAAGATGGTTTATGTAAGCAACGTTTCGCGCCCAATCAACCTGAGATTGGTAGCTAAGCAGTACAATGTTTCGATTGAAACCCTTGAGAAACACTTGTCGCCTGACTACAAGGCTGATCCTAAGTACCGTTTTTACAATGGTAATCACATGGAATCACACCTATATGAGGGTGTTGAGCCTTCTGTTTTCTACGACAAGCTCGAGAATGTTCTTTCGACTCAGGCGAGTGCGTTTAAGGTAAATGTTGCTCTTGGGTAAGAACTTGTAAGCAAGACCGATCCTGATGATACTCGCTACTTCTATCCAAATCTCGCTACCACGTATGTGTTCAATAAGCCTGTCGCTATCAACAGCAAGGCTGATATTCGAAAGAAGGTGATTTCGGAAATCCGTTCTATGGAGTTGGCTGACAAACTGAACTACCCCAGCTCCGGGTATAAGCTCAAGCCGATCACTGCATTCAAGATATTCATCTACCATCGCGACCATGCTCTGGGGGACAGCGAAACTGTCATCCCTCAGATTATTCGCGAAAACAAGCATGTAATCAACTTCCCTAAGACCAACAACAAGTGTCTTCCACTGCATCGCCTGGCATACATTCCAGAGCTCTAAGAAGGATCCTCGCAGAATTCAGGCTCAGGTGAAGGAGGCATTCAAGCGCTATTGCTCTTTCAAGGGGGTTAACTAAACGTTGAGCCTATTTCGAAGCTTCAAGCCCATTGACCTACTACAGCTCGATGAGGTTGAGGACTGCTTCCAACATGGTATTAACGTATATAATATGGATGTAGTTTCTGGAAATGTAAAATGCATTCGTAGATCGGACAAGGGGTATGAAGCTATGGATATTCTATCGCACGAGAATCACGCTTTTACATTAAGAACATCGATATGCTTCAGTCTAAGTATCAATGTCCTAAGTGTGAAATGGTTTTTATCAGCGCTGAAAAGCTGAAAAATCACAAGAAGAATCAGTGTGAGCTTGTAAATATTGAGAGCTTCCCCGCTGAGCCAACTATTTACAAACCGGCTCAGAACACGATACGATCACTGCTTACTAAGTATTCCATCAAGGATGCTGACCAGTACATCAATCACTTCATCGTTTATGACTTTGAGGCCATTCTTAAGCCTACCGCGACTCAACACGGGAGAATACTGTCTTCACGAACGAACATATTCCTGTGTCAGTATGATAGCTTAACCGAGGAGGTGCGTTGCTTTGTAAATGACGATCCAAAGGTGCTGCTTACGGATATGTTCAAATACATCGGTGATGTATCCGTGAAGATCCAGCAGTACAATGTCAATAAGTACAAATTGCTTCTTCAAAACTCATCAATGCTCACGGTCTGACAGGCATGGAACTTCCAGGTGTAAAGCTTGGTAAGACCTACAAGATGCCTGATGTTGAGAGTTGGATTGAAGAGGGAAGTATGCCAGCTTCGTTGACTTTCACCGCAGTCTTGGTTTTGGTAAGCAAAGATCTGATTACGGGAAACGGAAACAGCAAGTACCACTATTCGGCTTCAATTCTGGTCGATACGATCTTAACTTGATTAAGAAGGATTTGTTTGCCGTAATTGGTACCGACAACATCAAATCTGTCATCAAGAACCCCAGCTACATGTGCATTGCTACATCGGACATGAAAATGCTTGATATCACTAACTATGTACCAGCTGGTACTAGCTACGACAAGTATCTTACAACATATCTCGGTGGCTGCAAATGCGATGACAAAATTAGATGTGTATGCGGTCTTGGCAAGGGTCTTTTCCATTACGAGTACATCACCGCGTTCAATGTTCTAAACCAGACTACTATCCCGCCTAAGTCAGCTTTTGATAGCAAGCTCCGTGGAACAAGCATCACCGGCGATGACTACGAACGAGTGAAGTTCGTGTGGGATTACTACGAGATGAAATCGATCAAAGACCTACTGATCTGGTACAATAATCTCGACGTAGTCCCTTTCATCAAAGCTATCAAGGCTCAGCGAGAGCTATTTAAGCGTTTCAATCTGGATATGTTTGCGGATGGAGTGTCCCTACCTGGTCTTTCAGAGAAGGTCATGTATCAGACCTGCTTCAATAATCTCCAATTTCGGATAAGAAACCTGCTAACGCATTCCAATTTCCAGCTAAGCGCATGGCTGGCTACAAGAGTCAGGACGCTAAGGCAAAGCGAAAATTTGGTATGACACTCGAGCACTTGAATACATTGCTGCAAAAGCAAAAGTATCTGTGTGGTCTATGCTACTGTCAGCTGACTGCTGATACCGCTTCAGCGGATCGTATCAACCATAATCTTGGCCACATCGACGGCAACATCTTGGTCAGCTGCGTAAAGTGCAACACCGCTCGAAAAGACATGTCGCTTAAGGGGTTTCGGTATAAGAAGTTGCTTGAGTTCAACTCGGACAGACTGGTCTACTCGATCGACAAGGAGGAGAAGGATATCTACTCTAAGATGAAGGCCAACATTACTGGAGGTCCATCTATTATCTTCAATCGCTACGCTAAGCGTAATGACACGAAGATTCGCGGTGGTAAGGTCTGTAAGAAAATTATCGGATACGACGCTAACGCTCTATACCTATGGGCTTGGTAATGAGATGCCATGCGGTCGATTGACTATGGTTGAAGCGTATGATGATATCATCGATGACATCAAAGCAGACAAGGTATTCGGCTTTCTCGAGTGTGATATTCGCACACCAGAGCACCGCAAACAGTACTTTCGTGAGTTGACTCCAATTTTCAAGAATGTACTGATCGACTGTACGAATGAGAGCGTCATTGGTAAGCACATGTTCGATCACAATGAGGCGCGCAAGCAAAGCCGAGCAAAACCAGCTCGCAAGTTGATTGGTAGCTACTTTGGTGAAAAGATTCTCATCTACACTCCTTTGCTCAAGTGGTACCTTTCTCATGGTATGGAGATCACCAAGACTTACTGCTTTATCAAGGCCAGCTCTCACAAGGCTTTGCTCCTTTTATGGAGGCTGTATCAAACGCTCGACGAGAAGGTGATGTTGATAAGTCTAAGGCGATGATTGCTGAGATGATGAAACTTGTAGGCAACAGTGCTTTTGGTCGATCTGGAATGGACATGAGCAAGCACAAAGAGGTCAAGTATGAGTCGAGCGACAAAGGTATTAAGAACAAGATCGAACACTTTACGTTCCATGGCTTGGAAGAGCTTAACGATGCGTGTGAAATCACCATGAAGAAACGCCGACGTAATAACAAGAACCCAATCCATTTGTCGATTGCTATCTATCAGCTTGCGAAGCTACGTATGCTTCAGTTCTACTACCACTGCATAGATTTCTACTTCGACCGCTCTGACTTCCAGTACCAGGAGATGGACACTGATTCAGCTTATATCGCTTTCAGCTGTGATAATCCGTTTCAAGACTGTATCAAGCCTGAGCTACGTGCTCACTTCAAGGAGCATAAATACGATTGGTTCCCACGCGACTTCAACACTGAGGTAGCTAAGTTTGATCGCCGTACCCTGGTTTGTTCAAAGATGAATGGTCAGGTGATGCTATGGTCTCACTATCGAGTAAGAACTATATTTGCTATCTACCCGACGAATCTTACATGGTAAAAGTTTCAGCGAAGGGTGTTCAGCAGGGAGGTGGTCGAAACAATGGTGTTCTTAATCCTGATGGGTTTGAGACTGTTGTACGGGATCGCATCACGCTACAAGGTACAAACAAGGGGTTCACACTATCGAAAGAAACCAAATCTATCATAACCTATACTCAAAACAAAACAGCGCTCAACTACTACTATGACAAACGTCGAGTACTTGATGATGGCATCACGACTGAACCACTTGATATTTAAGCAGCTAACCACTGGGGATTTTTTAATGTAAATATAGATCATGGACGCGCTATTAAAGAAACTCTACTATGACCCAAAACCGGTTTTATCGGAGCTCAAGCTCTGTATCGGAAGGCAAAGGAGTTAAATCCTAAGATAACTTTCAAAATCGTAAAGGATTGGTATGCGAGTCAGACCGATATTCAACGATATCAGGAGCAAAAGAAGAGATTCAATGGCTTCAAAATAGCTTCGCATAACCCCAACTCTTGGCAAATGGATCTTGCGTTTTGGGAGAAGCGACCAATTTTGACTGCTATCAATATCAACTCGAGGTTGGGCTTTGCAAAGGTCTTATCGAACAAGACAGCAGCAACTGTGTTAGTAGCGCTTAAAGCGTTTGTTCGCCTCCATAAAGTGGATATCATTACAAGCGATAATGGTAGCGAGTTCATGAACTCGCAGGCTCAAGAGTTCTTCAAATCCAAGAAAATTGAGCACTACAACAACGAGCCCGGTGCTCATGGTACTATGGGAAAATTGAGCGATTTAACAGAACGTTGAAGCAGAGACTAACTAAAATGTCCCCAAGAGGATTTCGCAAAAGCTTATCACTGACGTTATTGAAAACTACAATAGCACGTTTCATCGTTCGATTGGTATGACCCCGAATGATGCAAAAGGCAAAGTAATGGATGCAGATCTGAGTCATAATCAGGTGGAAGCCGATAGAATTGAGAAGGAGTTTGAGGTCGGATCAAGCGTATTATACCGTCTCAAGAAGCAGGCATTTGGTAAAGAATCGGCTCGTTGGAGCAATGCCGTCTATACAATAGTGGGAATGGATGGTTACCGAGTCCAAATCCGTTCAAAAATGGTCATACCCTCTACAAGGCACCAAACGATCTTAAAATGGTTAAAACAGAGACTACAGATGCTACTATTAATCGAGGCGACATTCTTGAGGCGGAAAAGATCACAAAAAGATGCGGTCTGGTATGTACAAATATCTGATCAAGTGGGTTGGTAATGAGCCTGACTCCTGGGAGCCATTCTCAAATCTCCGTTTAATTAACAAGAACAAGAGATCAACTCTTGAAAACGAGTACTGGAAGTCAAAAAAGGAGACGTGATTAGCTTTAAAATTTAATTGATAGAGACATCCTCTGTAAGCTTTTGACCCATATATTACTGCCAATATTTTTATACGATTATGAATTATCTGACTTGATATATAGATACCAATGTGCCCCAGTTGTATAGAAAAGAACGTGAGCTTGTTAAGATTCGACGTAAGCTTTGGATCATCCAAGAAGTAAGTCGAATCAAGAATGAGTTGTTGAACCTTGATGCAAGCGCGAATTTCCGCAAAACGGTAGTCAATCGAAAGTATCAACATGAGTTGGAAGAAATCTTTGGCGTTCCGTTCCATTGTATCAAAGACCGATATCTAAATCTTCTCAATGAGAGAAACCGAATCTGTCATACATATCTACCTTTCCGCCATGACTCAGTTATGCCGAGCTACTGGTAGAAACCTAATTACGGTACTCATTTTTTATGACTCACAACATATAGGATCAATATGTTTCCAAATTTCACATCGCTTGCTCAGAGAGAGCAAAAACGACAGGAGCTTCTTGAAAGAGCTCAGCGTCGCGTTCGTCAAGCTAAAGCCAATCGTGAAATGTACGAAGGCGCTTCGTGGGCAAGTGATATCGCGAATGGTATTACAACTATTGCTAAGAAATCAACCGAATCAACTCAGACTGATACGAGTGTTGGATCTGATGATACTATTCCACAAGAAGTAAAGCAAACCATGGATAGTATGATTGATCAGGTAATTGCTCAATCGGACTTTAAAAAATCTGAATGATGAAAACTCCGTAAAAACCTGAGGTCTCCACACCAACGATGGTAGATGCTGGCATACAAGCCAAGCCTTCAGTAGTTGATGTTGGTATCAGCAACACTCCTGTCATGAATGATGCTATGGTTGGAGAAGATGCTCCTGATAAATTTACATTCAGTGATGATGACAGCGATGAAATCAAAGACCAAAATAGATCAAAACAAGCTGTTGCACAGATATTTGATGTTTATCCAATTCTTGCAGACTTACGCATTCATCCTCTTGCATCTAAAGGACGTCAGCTAACGAAGTATTACATTGGTAAAGATGCAAAGACGTATAGTATTAGATTGAAAAAGCATGTTTTAGTCCCAAGCATTGATTAGAGCGAAACATACGACCATATTGGAGTTATTATCACCAACGACGTTAGATTCCTCACTTATATCAATGAAAAGAGGGAACGCAACGAAATGGCGAAGGAGGATAAAGATACACCACGCCTGATATGGGAATATATTGGATCAAAAAGGAAAAGAGTCAATGCTTCAGAAGGAGATATTGCTGATCGCACCAAACAGAGACTTGAGGGCAGTTTTGTCTTCGATAATTCAACTTCCACAGCGAGTGATCAGTCTAATAGCAAGCTCAAACTGTTTTGGACCATCAGTAAAACGAAGGGATTGCTTGAATCCAATGGCTTAAGAAAGAAGATTGTTCCAATACTCAATGGAGCTATCAAGACATCCCCTATTGATAATGATGGATACGTTTGGGTTGATGGGCATTCAATTAGCGTCTATGGAAAAGAAAGTGATAGAACAAAGCCAGCGATCACAAAGAAGGTAAATTGGCTACTTACGCTACGTTCATTTATCAATATGGTCAGAGACAGAGGACTTCAGTTAGAGGTGATTGGTAAGCATGACGAGGAAATTGGCGTCAAGGAATTCACACCAGCCGATGGAGAAGCTAAACATGGAACAATGAGTGGTATCGATGAAGATATGAACCCAAAGCTGAGCAACGCGGACAATGATGCTACAAGGATACTGACGGATTACTACACACAACTCCAATCGAAGGATATTGAAATCCCTTTCAGACTAATACCCATTATTTATACAGAAAAGAAAAAGGTGTTAAAACCTCATTCAACATACTATTTTGGTCAGCCAACTGATTCCAAACCTTTAAATATCATGACGGAAGATAAATATAAAAGGCATAAAAGTATCCGGTGTAGCTTGGAATGGTTTGATGAGAACTATCAGGTGGATGGATACATTCTCATCTTTACTCAACGGTTTGAGGATTTGGATAAATATCTCAAGGATGTTGAATATCCATTTCCAGCAACTGATGAAGAAGCGGCTGAAATAAATAAAGAGAAGAAACGGAACGAGAAAATACGTAAAAACCTTGATGACAATCTCAAAATCCTAAATGAGGCCATCCTTAAATCGGCCCATGATATCAAGCGTCAAAGTAATGAGCAGTATCATCACGACGATAATTTGCAAAAGCTTCATGATGACTCGGAGGCAAGCTTATGGTGAAGCTCAGAAGCGCTTTAAGAAGTAAAAGGCTGTGGGGGTCAAACTCAAAAGCAGCAAGATCGGCGTTGAAGGCAGCGACATCAGCTATGAAAGCAACAAAGGCAGTCTATTCAGCGAAGTCAAAGCAATACAGTCAAGCTTACATGGAAAAACACATGAACAAGACTTTAATGAGCGACAAGATCAACGAAGGGTAAAAGGAGTTCTTAATGATATGGTAAATGTTGTTAGTGGGAGTGGCTTGAAGGGGCGTGGTCTAAGAGGTGCTGGTGTTGCTCCATTGGGAGGTGTAGTTCGCCGCGGCCGTACTTACAATCTCAACGAAATGCAGGGTTTAGCAACCCAAGCGCCTACGTTTATCGTCAGCTTGGAAGCAAGTATATTCGTATTCCCGACCTTGATGCCAAAACACTTGTGATTGTACAGCCAAATCGTCGCAAATGCGGACCCAAATGTCAAATCAGTGATAGTCTACAATCCATGATCAGGACTCTTGTGTATAAGAATCAGATCGATCAAGCTTCGTATGATAAGTTATCTATCGATGATAAGAAACGGTTCAAAGAGATCCTTGCGTCACACATCTTCAGTGCAATTTCCATGATAAGCTAACGAACCCTCTGGAGACTCTTCGTGCTGAGTATGATAATCTCAAGGGAGAGATGATGTTAGGGAATGACAACCCGAGCATCATCAAACAGCTCAAGTCTCTCACTGTGGATATGTACAGCAATCGACTAATTGGTGATAACGAATTTAAGCAAATTATCACGCGTCTATTATAAACTATGTTCTTCTTTAACCCACGCATTATTTCCAGCTCAGGTGGTAGCTATGGCGATAACGCTGATCTCAACGTCGCCGAGCTTAAAGCCATCATGAAGAATCTGATCATTCAAGATCGTCCCCAGAAGACCCAGGCAGCTGTTTGGGCTACTGACCTTGATAAGTATATCAGGAAGGTTGATGCATCGACTCAGACAGAGGTGAGCTTACCAGCTAAAAGACTAAAACTGTGAAGACTTTTGCTATCTAAGCAATACCATTCCTCACGAGTTTATTAGCATAGCCTCGATAGACTGAATTTTTTATCGCTGCTAGAAACCTCAAGTATGGCAGAATCTCCTTCGGGGGTTGGTGGGTAAGAAAACACTATCCCCAAGAACAATAATTTTGTCAGCTTGGAGCATGATTGATCCCACAATCTGACGCGGTTCATCAGTAGTCAAATTGGTTTTGAGCTCTTGATCGGTCCGCAACCCATGGTTATATCAGTACCAGAGATACTTCTTAGAATGTCTTCGACATTTATTTATCATATCTATTGGTCCATGTCGTTTGTAATCTCTCTCTCCGCTTCTTTTCTTTGTGATCATATTGCCGATATGCTTTTAATGATGTACGGTCTCTAAATTGTTGATAAGGCTCACCACTCCGCTTAATAGCACCAAAAGATACAATTCTACCATCAGCAAACACAGCATCATATTTCTTACCTCTATGAGTTGAAATCCGGAAATTATAGGCTGAACTCACGATTATACTTACTCTGAGATAATTGATCGTAGTTCGTCTATTTGCCTCTTGAGATCTCCAATCTCAGACATCAAATGCTGAATCATTTTCATGTTGTACGCTGAGATCCTTGAATAGTCAATGTTGAGCTGTTGCTTAGCTGGTTCAAGCGAAGGGTCATCTCTTCTTCGATATCGTCGCGGTAGAAGACACTGATTAAATCAGTTAGATGGCCCGAGACTAGATCTTGAGCTATGAGGCCTACCTCTTGACCAGGTCTATTTTCAGATTCGATCCAGTCATACAAAACTACATCGCAGGTATCGTAGAGCCGCTTGATTCGATCGAGTGGTGCAATCTGGATGTTCTTCTTCAATTGGCGAGCGCTCGTCATCGCCATGGCTGTACAGGCAATGTATCCGCCAAAATCCCCGATACACTATAACTGATAGGACCAAGAGCTGATTCTGTAGCGCCAGAGTCAGTACGGAGGCGATACACTGTTAATCCGCCGCTACCAAAAACAAAATTATTGCTGCCTGTGATATGTAGACGAGCGGATGGGAGTGTAATTCCAAGCCCCAGCCGTCCTCCGGCAGTTAAGACCATTGACGTGGAGTTACTGGTACCAAAACGAAGGTCATTATTAGTGTAATTCCCGATCCGTGTCGCGTTGGTGGTTAAAGTATTCGATCCGTTGCTGACCTCGATTTGGAACTGGACGGAGTTACGTTTGATCCCGAAAACGTTAGCATTCGGCTATAGCTTCCGTCAAGAAAATCATACCCGACCCCTTTATCGAGAAATACTCACTCGTTGCTGTAGAGTTGATACCGAGCTCTATGAGGCTAACTACCGTCGTAATGTTCGATTGGTCACCATATGCCAAGTACCCATTTATGAAACCGCCGCAATCGATGTTTCCGGTGGTATATAGGCTTGATAATCTCAGCGAGCTCGGAATAGATGGTAGAAAGTCGGAGAGATCGTAATACGTCGAACCTTGTTTTAGATTTGTGCAGCTGATCGTACTGGCTGATACCATATTAATATTTGCGATATTTAAACTTGAGTCGCATAGTAAAAATTATTTGATGTCGCGCTACCAAAACTAACTCCTGATACGTATTGTAGAAAGCCCAAATCGTACGTATTCCCGTTCTGGCGATATTCTCGACAATCGATGTAGCTTGAAGTGCCTGTTATTGATATCGAGCGCGATGATCCACTGAAAGATAAATTTCCAACCGAAGTGATATTCGATTGAGAAGCTGTTTGTAGCGTGCCAGTAAGGTTAGTGGCACTTAGCGATGAAATGCCGGAGATATTACCTGAAGCACCGAGAACAAGAGCAGATCCTATCGATGCCGTTCCGGGTACTACTCCGCTAATGTAGCTCATCCTGTAATCATCCTTACTCAAATACAGAGTTTGCGCGTAATCAAAGGTTAGATAACCACTGGCATCCTATGTCAGATAGAACGCGGGGTTATAGATTAATGATTGAAAAGTTGGCTGTGGATATGAAAAACCAGAACTCATTTTGTTTAATCCTATATAGATCAAACAATTTTAGTCATGAGCGCTATTCCTGACTTCGGTGGTTCTCTACCGAAAAATACAAGTCAGCTGCTATGGGTGATATCCCAGCACTTGACATTATAATGTTATTTAGAATGGTGGTCCTTGAACCATCGTTCAGTGGGAAGAACAACCTATGTATGTTCATTCTCAACCATTCCCTCACGTATTTGCTCATCTAACGATTATTGCTCGTAATCCGCACCAAGAACTGTACGAATATTTGCACGATAAGCTCGATGGATTCGTTACTGTTGCTGACCCGATACTCCACCAAGCGTTGATCAAGTGCGACATACTCGAATCAGTTCTAACAAGCCTACCGTCGACCGCTCGGGAAACGGATTTGGACTAGGCTCTCGGTGCCGTTCGGGATTGTCGATACGTCGAGGGCCGCTGGCCTCCGCCTCCTCTTCATGAGGCAGTTGCGTGTCGGACCCGTAGTCCACCTGCTCGCCCTCTTCGGCACCTTCGATTTCATCGAAGAGCAAGTTGCAGGCTAAGCGAATACGCTGCTGCGACGGATTAGTCGCGTCCCTGCGGATCTGGTCATCACGGAGCTCCCGTGTCGACGGCGATACTCCGCGTGGTACTCGCTCACCGAAAGCGTCGAGCGTAGCCACGGCGAGGACGTAGCGGAAGAAGTTAGGCTGAAAACCGACGATGCACTGTGTGCCGAGGACGAAGATGGGCTCTGCCCGAGCGACTTTGCGCTGCGTGGGGTCGATTGGCAAATGACCAACGCGCCGATGGCTCGCAGCCGGGTTCTCATGGAAAATGTCTCTATAGCGCCGGGTCCCGTGACGTATGGTGATCTTTCAACGGTCTGCAATCCTCTGTTGAGGCAATGACGATTGTGGACACGTGGTGTTCACAGTCTGAGGGGCAAGGTGTAACAGGGTTACATGGAGGTTACGGTGTACCCACCTTCTCCCTAAAGCAGTACTCTGTACTGGATAGTGATTAGATATCAGTATATAGTTTCACAACCACTGATTGGATAGATTTGCTTCACTATGCTAGATAGTGAAGCATACATCTACACCGTAGGCGGCTTGGCCGCAGATAAGAACAAGAATACAGTTTACGTTTAGCAACGAAGAGGTCACAAGTATTGGGTTTAACCCTATAGCGGTTGGTGCCTAACCCTATTGCGACTCTTGAGGCATAGAGATCGGATTCTCCCAGGCCTAACTTGTTCTTGGATAGAACAAGGTTCTCAACCGTAATACTAACAGACTCGCTGAGTCTACGTCTTCCTCTGACTCTAAAGGCTAGCCCCGCTGCAGTCATGATGTGGGCTGCGTTTTGTGCCACTGGTAAGTCGGAATTGGTGATTTTGGAGGGCAATCAAAACAGTGAGCGGTACATTTATACTCTCTCAAAGTATTTGTTGCCGTTTATTGACCGTGTCTATGGTCGAGAGTGTGTCTTTCAGCACGACAACGCCTCCATACATACGTCTACTGCCACGAAAGAGTTTCTCAGGGAAGAGAAAGTTGATGTGATGGACTGGCCAGCCAAGTCCCCCGACTTAAACCCGATAGAGAATATGTTGGGAGTGTTGGCACGTGCTGTTTACGCTAATGGTCGCCAGTTTCAGACACGAGAAGACCTCATTCGGACAATCAAGTCATCGTGGGCTGCGATTAGCGTGGAACTCATCATAAAGCGTGTTGCTTCAATGCCGAAGAGTTGTATCGCTACGCTGGAGCTTCATGGAGCTAAGACTAAGTACTGAGTGCAATGCAAGCGGTCGGTTTACTCGATATGGCAGTATAGTAATCGCCAGGTTCAACTTCAACATTTGTTTTCGTTGCATCACAAATACGTGTCGGAATAAGATGAATCAAGATTCGCATCGTTTTGCTCGTTCTATTGGTCTAAACCCTGTGTCTTAAAGTCCCATATTGGATAACAAATCGACAAATTTCAGGGTGGCAGTATACTATCCGCCAGCACCGTATTTGCGATTTATCCACCATTTTAATTTGCACCTATTAATACATGTACGTCGAATTCTAAAAATCGTTAATCAGTAGTTTAGTGCTAATATTTACAGAAAAGCATTTTAAATTGTACTATTAAAATCAGTTAAAATCCATTTTTGGCGGGGTGGGTGGATTGCCCCAATATTCCATTATTCCATTAATCAAAAACCCCAGTTCTACAACCTCGAGGAAAGATGAAGGTCTCTGATAACATGTGCGATCGTTGGGCGCAGCAGGAAGCGTGTTCGATGAAGATCGACGATGGTGAGAAGGGGACCGAGCTGAAAGAGGCGATCAAGGCGAAGAAGCCGCACTCGATTAAAGTTGGAACCCGAACCAGGCTGCAGATCTTTCTGACGAAGAAGGGCGAGACGTGGCTGGACTGGGCTGGCGCGGCCGCT
>JAAKBF010000156.1:0-174615 GCA_012656075.1 Phytophthora hibernalis | reverse complement strand
AAAACCTCCACCAAGGCATACTCCAAATATTCGAATTAATTCATTTCAGATTTTTTGTATATTAGTATGATATAAAGTCGATCCTGATACAAGATCCAAAAGATTATAAAGTCATATCTACGAAGAATAATATACCCAACAATATATAGGCAACATGTTTGCACACGAGCTCGAAGGATTAAAGAGATTAAATATCCAAGCTATCAAATGGGGTAGTAGCTACCGTGTTAAGGTGCGTGGTAGAACGGGTAAGATGGTTTATGTAAGCAACGTTTCGCGCCAATCAACCTGAGATTGGTAGCTAAGCAGTACAATGTTTCGATTGAAACCCTTGAGAAACACTTGTCGCCTGACTACAAGGCTGATCCTAAGTACCGTTTTTACAATGGTAATCACATGGAATCACACCTATATGAGGGTGTTGAGCCTTCTGTTTTCTACGACAAGCTCGAGAATGTCTTTCGACTCAGGCGAGTGTTTAGGTAAATGTGCTCTTGGGTAAGAACTTGTAAGCAAGACCGATCCTGATGATACTCGCTACTTATCCAAATCTCGCTAACACGTATGTGTTCAATAAGCCTGTCGCTATCAACAGCAAGGCTGATATTCGAAAGAAGGTGATTTCGGAAATCCGTTCTATGGAGTTGGCTGACAAACTGAACTACCCTAGCTCCGGGTATAAGCTCAAGGCGATCACTGCATTCAAGATATTCATCTACCATCGCGACATGCTCTGGGGACAGCGAAACGGTCATCCCTAAGATTATTCGCGAAAACTAGCATGTAATCAACTTCCCTAAGACCAACAACAAGCGTCTTCCACTGCATCGCCTGGCATACATTCCAGAGCTAAGAAGGATCCTCGCAGAATTCAGGCTCAGGTGAAGGAGGCATTCAAGCGCTATTGCTCTTTCAAGGGGGTTAACTAAACGTTGAGCCTATTTCGAAGCTTCAAGCCCATTGACCTACTACAGCTCGATGAGGTTGAGGACTGCTTCCAACATGGTATTAACGTATATAATATGGATGTAGTTTCTGGAAATGTAAAATGCATTCGTAGATCGGACAAGGGTATGAAGCTATGGATATTCTATCGCACGAGAATCACGCTTTACATTAAGAACATCGATATGCTTCAGTCTAAGTATCAATGTCCTAAGTGTGAAATGGTTTTTATCAGCGCTGAAAGGCTGAAAATCACAAGAAGAATCAGTGTGAGCTTGTAAATATTGAGAGCTTCCCGCTGAGCCAACTATTTACAAACCGGCTCAGAACACGATACGATCACTGCTTACTAAGTATTCCATCAAGGATGCTGACCAGTACATCGATCACTTCATCGTTTATGACTTTGAGGCCATTCTTAAGCCTACCGCGACTCAACACGGGGAGAATACTGTCTTCACGAACGAACATATTCCTGTGTCAGTATCAGTAGCTGATAGCTAACCGAGGAGGTGCGTTGCTTTGTAAATGACGATCCAAAGGTGCTGCTTACGGATATGTTCAAATACATCGGTGATGTATCCGTGAAGATCCAGCAGTACAATGTCAATAAGTACAAGTTGCTTCTTCAAAAACTCATCAATGCTCACGGTCTGACAGGCATGGAACTTCCAGGTGTAAAGCTTGGTAAGACCTACAAGATGCCTGATGTTGAGAGTTGGATTGAAGAGGGGAAGTATGCCAGCTTCTTTGACTTTCACCGCAGTCTTGGTTTTGGTCAAAGGTCTGATTACGGGAAACGGAAACAGCAATTACCACTATTCGGCTTCAATTCTGGTCGATACGATATTAACTTGATTAAGAAGGATTTGTTTGCCGTAATTGGTACCGACAACATCAAATCTGTCATCAAGAACCCCAGCTACATGTGCATTGCTACATCGGACATGAAAATGCTTGATATCACTACCTATGTACCAGCTGGTACTAGCTACGACAAGTATCTTACAACATATCTCGGTGGCTGCAAATGCGATGACAAAATTAGATGTGTATGCGGTCTTAGCAAGGGTCTTTTCCATACGAGTACATCACCGCGTTCAATGTTCTAAACCAGACTACTATCCCGCCTAAGTCAGCTTTTGATAGCAAGCTCCGTGGAACAAGCATCACCGGCGATGACTACGAACGAGTGAAGTTCGTGTGGATTACTACGAGATGAAATCGATCAAAGACCTACTGATCTGGTACAATAATCTCGACGTAGTCCTTTCATCAAAGCTATCAAGGCTCAGCGAGAGCTATTTAAGCGTTTCAATCTGGATATGTTTGCGGATGGAGTGTCCTACCTGGTCTTTCAGAGAAGGTCATGTATCAGACCTGCTTCAATAATCTCCAATTTCCGGATAAGAAACCTGCTAACGCATTCCAATTTCCAGCTAAGCGCATGGCTAGCTACAAGAGTCAGGACGCTAAGGCAAAACGAAAATTTGGTATGACACTCGAGCACTTGAATACATTGCTGCAAAAGCAAAAGTATCTGTGGTCTATGCTACTGTCGGCTGACTGTTGATACCGCTTCAGCGGATCGTATCAACCATAATCTTGGCCACATCGACGGCAACATCTTGGTCAGCTGCGTAAAGTGCAACACCGCTCGAATAGACATGTCGCTTAAGGGTTTCGGTATAAGAAGTTGCTTGAGTTCAACTCGGACAGACTGGTCAACTCGATCGACAAGGAGGAGAAGGATATCTACTCTAAGATGAAAGCCAACATTACTGGAGGTCCATCTATTATCTTCAATCGCTACGCTAAGCGTAATGAAACGAAGATTCGCGGTGGTAAGGTCTGTAAGAAACTGATCGGATACGACGCTAACGCTCTATACCTATGGGCTCTTGGTAATGAGATGCCATGCGGTCGATTGACTATGGTTGAAGCGTATGATGGTATCATCGATGACATCAAAGCAGACAAGGTATTCGGCTTTCGAGAGTGATATTCGCACACCAGAGCACCGCAAACAGTACTTTCGTGAGTTGACTCCAATTTTCAAGAATGTACTGATCGACTGTACGAATGAGAGCGTCATTGGTAAGCACATGTTCGATCACAATGAGGCGCGCAATCAAAGCCGAGCAAAGCCAGCTCGCAAGTTGATTGGTAGCTACTTTGGTGAAAAGATACTCATCTACACTCCTTTGCTCAAGTGGTACCTTTCTCATGGTATGGAGATCACCAAGACTTACTGCTTTATCAAGGCCAGCTCTCACAAGGCTTTTGCTCCTTTTATGGAGGCTGTATCAAACGCTCGACAAGAAGGTGATGTTGATAAGTCTAAGGCGATGATTGCTGAGATGATGAAACTTGTAGGCAACAGTGCTTTTGGTCGATCTGGAATGGATATGAGCAAGCACAAAGAGGTCAAGTATGAGTCGAGCGACAAAGGTATTAAGAACAATATCGAACACTTTACGTTCCATGGCTTGGAAGAGCTTAACGATGCGTGTGAAATCACCATGAAGAAACGCCGACGTAATAACAAGAACCCAATCCATTTGTCGATTGCTATCTATCAGCTTGTGAAGCTACGTATGCTTCAGTTCTACTACCACTGCATAGATTTCTACTTCGACCGCTCTGACTTCGGTACCAGGAGATGGACACTGATTCAGCTTATATCGCTTTCAGCTGTGAGAATCCGTTTCAAGACTGTATCAAGCCTGAGCTACGTGCTCACTTCAAGGAGCAT
The DNA here is from genome assembly GCA_012656075.1 of Phytophthora hibernalis. Taxonomy (NCBI): domain Eukaryota; phylum Oomycota; class Peronosporomycetes; order Peronosporales; family Peronosporaceae; genus Phytophthora; species Phytophthora hibernalis. The sequence continues at coordinate 170,915 of JAAKBF010000156.1, read as the reverse complement.
AAATACGATTGGTTCCCACGCGACTTCAACACTGAGGTAGCTAAGTTTGATCGCCGTACCCCTGGTTTGTTCAAAGATGAATGGTCAGGTGATGCTATGGTCTCACTATCGAGTAAGAACTATATTTGCTATCTACCCGACGAATCTTACAAGGTAAAAGTTTCAGCGAAGGGTGTTCAGCAGGGAGGTGGTCGAAACAATGGTGTTCTTAATCCTGATGGGTTTGAGACTGTTGTACGGGATCGCATCACGCTACAAGGTACAAACAAGGGGTTCAGACTATCGAAAGAAACCAAATCTATCATAACCTGTACTCAAAACAAAACAGCGCTCAATTACTACTATGACAAACGTCGAGTACTTGATGATGGCATCACGACTGAACCACTTGATATTTAAGCAGCTAACCACTGGGAATTTTTTTAATGTAAATATAGATCATGGACGCGCTATTAAAGAAACTCTACTATGACCCAAAAACCGGTTTTATCGGAGCTCAAGCTCTGTATCGGAAGGCAAAGGAGTTAAATCCTAAGATAACTTTCAAAATCGTAAAGGATTGGTATGCGAGTCAGACCGATATTCAACGATATCAGGAGCAAAAGAAGAGATTCAATGGCTTCAAAATAGCTTCGCATAACCCCAACTCTTGGCAAATGGATCTTGCGTTTTGGGAGAAGCGATCAATTTTGACTGCTATCAATATCAACTCGAGGTTGGGCTTTGCAAAGGTCTTATCGAACAAGACAGCAGCAACTGTGTTAGTAGCGCTTAAAGCGTTTGTTCGCCCCATAAAGTGGATATCATTACAAGCGATAATGGTAGCGAGTTCATGAACTCGCAGGCTCAAGAGTTCTTCAAATCCAAGAAAATTGAGCACTACAACAACGAGCCCGGTGATCATGGTACTATGGGAAAAATTGAGCGATTTAAGAGAACGTTGAAGCAGAGACTAACTAAAATGTCCCCCAAGAGGATTTCGCAAAAGCTTATCACTGACGTTATTGAAAACTACAATAGCACGTTTCATCGTTCGATTGGTATGACCCCGAATGATGCAAAAGGCAAAGTAATGGATGCAGATCTGAGTCATAATCAGGTGGAAGCCGATAGAATTGAGAAGGAGTTTGAGGTCGGATCAAGCGTATTATACCGTCTCAAGAAGCAGGCATTTGGTAAAGAATCAGCTCGTTGGAGCAATACCGTCTATACAATAGTGGGAATGGATGGTTACCGAGTCCAAATCCGTTCAAAAATGGTAATACCTCTACAAGGCACCAAACGATCTTAAAATGGTTAAAACAGAGACTACAGATGCTACTATTAATCGAGGCGACATTCTTGAGGCGGAAAAGATCTTGGATCACAAAAAGATGCGGTCTGGTATGTACAAATATCTGATCAAGTGGGTTGGTAATGAGCCTGACTCCTGGGAGCCATTCTCAAATCTCCGTTTAATTAACAAGAACAAGAGATCAACTCTTGAAAACGAGTACTGGAAGTCAAAAAAATGAGACGTGATTAGCTTTCAAATTTAATTGATAGAGACATCCTCTGTAAGCTTTTGACCCATATATTACTTCCAATATTTTTATACGATTATGAATTATCTGACTTGATATATAGATACCAATGTGCCCCAGTTGTATAGAAAAGAACGTGAGCTTGTTAAGATTCGACGTAAGCTTTGGATCATCCAAGAAGTAAGTCGAATCAAGAATGAGTTGTTGAACCTTGATGCAAGCGCGAATTTCCGCAAAACGGTAGTCAATCGAAAGTATCAACATGAGTTGGAAGAAATCTTTGGCGTTCCGCTCCATTGTATCAAAGACCGATATCTAAATCTTCTCAATGAGAGAAACCGAATCTGTCATACATATCTACCTTTCCGCCATGACTCAGTTATGCCGAGCTACTGGTAGAATCCTAATTACGGTACTCATTTTTATGACTCACAACATATAGGATCAATATGTTTCCAAATTTCACATCGCTTGCTCAGAGAGCAAAAACGACAGGAGCTTCTTGAAAGAGCTCAGCGTCGCGTTCGTCAAGCTAAAGCCAATCGTGAAATGTACGAAGGCGCTTCGTGGGCAAGTGATATCGCGAATGGTATTACAACTACTGCTAAGAAATCAACCGAATCAACTCAGACTGATACGAGTGTTGGATCTGATGATACTATTCCACAAGAAGTAAAGCAAACCATGGATAGTATGATTGATCAGGTAATTGCTCAATCGGACTTTAAAAAATCTGAATGATGAAAATTCCGTAAAAATCCTGAGGTCTCCACACCAACGATGGTAGATGCTGGCGTACAAGCCAAGCCTTCAGTAGTTGATGTTGGTATCAGCAACACTCCTGTCATGAATGATGCTATGGTTGGAGAAGATGCTCCTGATAAATTTACATTCAGTGATGATGAAAGCGATGAAATCAAAGACCAAAATAGATCAAAACAAGCTGTTGCACAGATATTTGATGTTTATCCAATTCTTGCAGACTTACGCATTCATCCTCTTGCATCTGAAGGGAGTCAGTTAACGAAGTATTACATTGATATAGATGCAAAGACGTATAGTATTAGATTGAAAAAGCATGTTTTAGTCCGAAGCATTGATTGGAGCGAAACATACGACCATAGTGGAGTTATTATCACCAACGACGTTAGATTCCTCACTTATATCAATGAAAAGTGGGAACGCAACGAAATGGCGAAGGAGGATAAAGATACACCACGCCAGATATGGGAATATATTGGATCAAAAAGAAAAAGAGTCAATGCTTCAGAAGGAGATATTGCCGATCGCACCAAACAGAGACTTGAGGGCAGTTTTATCTTCGATAATTCAACTTCCACAGCGAGTGATCAGTCTAATAGCAAGCTCAAACTGTTTTGGACCATTAGTAAAACGAAGGGATTGCTTGAATCCAATGGCTTAACAAAGAAGATTGTTCCAATACTCAATGGAGCTATCAAGACATCCCCTATTGATAATGATGGATACGTTAGGGTTGATGGGCATTCAATTAGCGTCTATGGAAAAGAATGTGATAGAACAAAGCCAGCGATCACAAAGAAGGTAAATTGGCTACCTACGCTACGTTCATTTATCAATATGGTCAGAGACAGAGGACTTCAGTTAGAGGTGATTGGTAAGTATGACGAGGAAATTGGCGTCAAGGAATTCACACCAGCCGATGGAGAAGCTAAACATGGAACAATGAGTGGTATCGATGAAGATATGAACCCAAAGCTGAGCAACGCGGACAATGATGCTACAAGGATACTGACGGATTACTACACACAACTCCAATCGAAGGATATTGAAATCCCTGTCAGACTAATACCCATTATTTATATAGAAAAGAAAAATGTGTTAAAACCTCATTCAACATACTATTTTGGTCAGCCAACTGATTCCAAACCTTTAAATATCATGACGGAAGATAAATATAAAAGGCATAAGCAAGTATCCGGCGTACCTTGGAATGGTTTGATGAGAACTATCAGGTGGATGGATACATTCTCATCTTTACTCAACGGTTTGAGGATTTGGATAAATATCTCAAGGATGTTGAATATCCATTTCCAGCAACTGATGAAGAAGCGGCTGAAATAAATAAAGAGAAGAAACGGAACGAGAAATACGTAAAAACCTTGATGACAATCTCAAAATCCTAAATGAGGCCATCCTTAAATCGGCCCATGATATCAAGCGTCAAAGTAATGAGCAGTATCTTCACGACAATAATTTGCAAAAGCTTCATGATGACTCGGAGGCAAGCCTTTCAAGCTTATGGTGAAGCTCAGAAGCGCTTTGTAGAAGCTAAAAAGGCTGTACGGGGTCAAACTCAAAAGCAGCAAGATCGGCGTTGAAGGCAGCGACATCAGCTATGAAAGCAACAAAGGCAGTCTATTCGGCGAAGTCAAAGCAATACAGTCAAGCTTTACATGGAAAAACACATGAACAAGACTTTAATGAGCGACAAGATCAACGAAGGGTAAAAGGAGTTCTTAATGATATGGTAAATGTTGTTAGTGGGAGTGGCTTGAAGGGGCGTGGTCTAAGAGGTGCTGGTGTTGCTCCATTGGGAGGTGTAGTTCGCCGCGGCCGTACTTACAATCTCAACGAAATGCAGGGTTTAGCAACCCAAGCGGCTACTTTTATCGTCAGCTTGGAAGCAAGTATATTCGTATTCCCGACCTTGATGCCAAAACACTTGTGATTGTACAGCCAAATCGTCGCAAATGCGGACCCAAATGTCAAATCAGTGATAGTCTACAATCCATGATCAGGACTCTTGTGTATAAGAATCAGATCGATCAAGCTTCGTATGATAAGTTATCTATCGATGATAAGAAACGGTTCAAAGAGATCCTTGCGGTCACACATCTTCAGTGCAATTTCCATGATAAGCTAACGAACCCTCTGGAGACTCTTCGTGCTGAGTATGATAATCTCAAGGGAGAGATGATGTTAGGGAATGACAACCCGAGCATCATCAAACAGCTCAAGTCTCTCACTGTGGATATGTACAGCAATCGACTAATTGGTGATAACGAATTTAAGCAAATTATCACGCGTCTATTACAAACTATGTTCTTCTTTAACCCACGCATTATTTCCAGCTCAGGTGGTAGCTATGGCGATAACGCTGATCTCAACGTCGCCGAGCTTAAAGCCATCATGAAGAATCTGATCATTCAAGATCGTCCCCAGAAGACCCAGGCAGCTGTTTGGGCTACTGACCTTGATAAGTATATCAGGAAGGTTGATGCATCGACTCAGACAGAGGGTGAGCTTACCAGCTTAAAAAGACTAAAACTGTGAAGACTTTTGCTATCTAAGCAATACCATTCCTCACGAGTTTATTAGCATAGCCTCGATAGACTGAATTTTTTATCGCTGCTAGAAACCTCAAGTATGGCAGAATCTCCTTCGGGGGTTGGTGGGTAAGAAAACACTATCCCCAAGAACAATAATTTTGTCAGCTTGGAGCATGATTGATCCCACAATCTGACGCGGTTCATCAGTAGTCAAATTGGTTTTGAGCTCTTTACTCGGTCCGCAACCCATGGTTATATCAGTACCAGAGATACTTCTTAGAATACCAGTCGGCGGTATATTTATTATCATTATCTATTGGTCCATCTCGTTTGTAATCTCTCTCTCCGCTTCTTTTCTTTGTGATCATATTGCCGATATGCTTTTAATGATGTACGGTCTCTAAATTGTTGATAAGGCTCACCACTCCGCTTAATAGCACCAAAAGATACAATTCTACCATCAGCAAACACAGCATCATATTTCTTACCTCTATGAGTTGAAATCCGGAAATTATAGGCTGAACTCACGATTATACTTACTCTGAGATAATTGATCGTAGTTCGTCTATTTGCCTCTTGAGATCTCCAATCTCAGACATCAAATGCTGAATCATTTTCATGTTGTACGCTGAGATCCTTGAATAGTCAATGTTGAGCTGTTGCTTAGCTGGTTCAAGCGAAGGGTCATCTCCTTCTTCGATATCGTCGCGGTAGAAGACACTGATTAAATCAGTTAGATGGCCCGAGACTAGATCTTGAGCTATGAGGCCTACCTCTTGACCAGGTCTATTTTCAGATTCGATCCAGTCATACAAAACTACATCGCAGGTATCGTAGAGCCGCTTGATTCGATCGAGTGGTGCAATCTGGATGTTCTTCTTCAATTGGCGAGCGCTCGTCATCGCCATGGCTGTACAGGCAATGTATCCGCCAAAAATCCCCGATACACTATAACTGATAGGACCAAGAGCTGATTCTGTAGCGCCAGAGTCAGTACGGAGGCGATACACTGTTAATCCGCCGCTACCAAAAACAAAATTATTGCTGCCTGTGATATGTAGACGAGCGGATGGGAGTGTAATTCCAAGCCCCAGCCGTCCTCCGGCAGTTAAGACCATTGACGTGGAGTTACTGGTACCAAAACGAAGGTCATTATTAGTGTAATTCCCGATCCGTGTCGCGTTGGTGGTTAAAGTATTCGATCCGTTGCTGACCTCGATTTGGAACTGGACGGGAGTTACGTTTGATCCCGAAAACGTTAGCATTCGGCTATAGCTTCCGTCAAGAAAATCATACCCGACCCCTTTATCGAGAAATACTCACTCGTTGCTGTAGAGTTGATACCGAGCTCTATGAGGCTAACTACCGTCGTAATGTTCGATTGGTCACCATATGCCAAGTACCCATTTATGAAACCGCCGCAATCGATGTTTCCGGTGGTATATAGGCTTGATAATCTCAGCGAGCTCGGAATAGATGGTAGAAAGTCGGAGAGATCGTAATACGTCGAACCTTGTTTTAGATTTGTGCAGCTGATCGTACTGGCTGATACCATATTAATATTTGCGATATTTAAACTTGAGTCGCATAGTAAAAATTATTTGATGTCGCGCTACCAAAACTAACTCCTGATACGTATTGTAGAAAGCCCAAATCGTACGTATTCCCGTTCTGGCGATATTCTCGACAATCGATGTAGCTTGAAGTGCCTGTTATTGATATCGAGCGCGATGATCCACTGAAAGATAAATTTCCAACCGAAGTGATATTCGATTGAGAAGCTGTTTGTAGCGTGCCAGTAAGGTTAGTGGCACTTAGCGATGAAATGCCGGAGATATTACCTGAAGCACCGAGAACAAGAGCAGATCCTATCGATGCCGTTCCGGGTACTACTCCGCTAATGTAGCTCATCCTGTAATCATCCTTACTCAAATACAGAGTTTGCGCGTAATCAAAGGTTAGATAACCACTGGCATCCTATGTCAGATAGAACGCGGGGTTATAGATTAATGATTGAAAAGTTGGCTGTGGATATGAAAAACCAGAACTCATTTTGTTTAATCCTATATAGATCAAACAATTTTAGTCATGAGCGCTATTCCTGACTTCGGTGGTTCTCTACCGAAAATACAAGTCAGCTGCTATGGGTGATATCCCAGCACTTGACATTATAATGTTATTTAGAATGGTGGTCCTTGAACCATCGTTCAGTGGGAAGAACAACCTATGTATGTTCATTCTCAACCATTCCCCTCACGTATTTGCTCATCTAACGATTATTGCTCGTAATCCGCACCAAGAACTGTACGAATATTTGCACGATAAGCTCGATGGATTCGTTACTGTTGCTGACCCCGATACTCCACCAAGCGTTGATCAAGTGCGACATACTCGAATCAGTTCTAACAAGCCTACCGTCGACCGCTCGGGAAACGGATTTGGACTAGGCTCTCGGTGCCGTTCGGGATTGTCGATACGTCGAGGGCCGCTGGCCTCCGCCTCCTCTTCATGAGGCAGTTGCGTGTCGGACCCGTAGTCCACCTGCAACTCGCCCTCTTCGGCACCTTCGATTTCATCGAAGAGCAAGTTGCGGGCTAAGCGAATACGCTGCTGCGACGGATTAGTCGCGTCCCTGCGGATCTGGTCATCACGGAGCTCCCGTGTCGACGGCGATACTCCGCGTGGTACTCGCTCACCGAAAGCGTCGAGCGTAGCCACGGCGAGGACGTAGCGGAAGAAGTTAGGCTGAAAACCGACGATGCACTGTGTGCCGAGGACGAAGATGGGCTCTGCCCGAGCGACTTTGCGCTGCGTGGGGTCGATTGGCAAATGACCAACGCGCCGATGGCTCGCAGCCGGGTTCTCATGGAAAATGTCTCTATAGCGCCGGGTCCCGTGACGTATGGTGATCTTTCAACGGTCTGCAATCCTCTGTTGAGGCAATGACGATTGTGGACACGTGGTGTTCACAGTCTGAGGGGCAAGGTGTAACAGGGTTACATGGAGGTTACGGTGTACCCACCTTCCTCTCCCTAAAGCAGTACTCTGTACTGGATAGTGATTAGATATCAGTATATAGTTTCACAACCACTGATTGGATAGATTTGCTTCACTATGCTAGATAGTGAAGCTTATACATCTACACCGTAGGCGGCTTGGCCGCAGATAAGAACAAGAATACAGTTTACGTTTAGCAACGAAGAGGTCACAAGTATTGGGTTTAACCCTATAGCGGTTGGTGCCTAACCCTATTGCGACTCTTGAGGCATAGAGATCGGATTCTCCCAGGCCTAACTTGTTCTTGGATAGAACAAGGTTCTCAACCGTAATACTAACAGACTCGCTGAGTCTACGTCTTCCTCTGACTCTAAAGGCTACGGCAGCCCCGCTGCAGTCATGATGTGGGCTGCGTTTTGTGCCACTGGTAAGTCGGAATTGGTGATTTTGGAGGGCAATCAAAACAGTGAGCGGTACATTTATACTCTCTCAAAGTATTTGTTGCCGTTTATTGACCGTGTCTATGGTCGAGAGTGTGTCTTTCAGCACGACAACGCCTCCATACATACGTCTACTGCCACGAAAGAGTTTCTCAGGGAAGAGAAAGTTGATGTGATGGACTGGCCAGCCAAGTCCCCCGACTTAAACCCGATAGAGAATATGTTGGGAGTGTTGGCACGTGCTGTTTACGCTAATGGTCGCCAGTTTCAGACACGAGAAGACCTCATTCGGACAATCAAGTCATCGTGGGCTGCGATTAGCGTGGAACTCATCATAAAGCGTGTTGCTTCAATGCCGAAGAGTTGTATCGCTACGCTGGAGCTTCATGGAGCTAAGACTAAGTACTGAGTGCAATGCAAGCGGTCGGTTTACTCGATATGGCAGTATAGTAATCGCCAGGTTCAACTTCAACATTTGTTTTCGTTGCATCACAAATACGTGTCGGAATAAGATGAATCAAGATTCGCATCGTTTTGCTCGTTCTATTGGTCTAAACCCTGTGTCTTAAAGTCCCATATTGGATAACAAATCGACAAATTTCAGGGTGGCAGTATACTATCCGCCAGCACCGTATTTGCGATTTATCCACCATTTTAATTTGCACCTATTAATACATGTACGTCGGAATTCTAAAAATCGTTAATCAGTAGTTTAGTGCTAATATTTACAGAAAAAGCATTTTAAATTGTACTATTAAAATCAGTTAAATCCATTTTTTGGCGGGGTGGGTGGATTGCCCCAATATTCCATTATTCCATTAATCAAAAACCCCAGTTCTACAACCCTCGAGGAAAGATGAAGGTCTCGATAACATGTGCGATCGTTGGGGCGGCAGGAAGCGTGTTCGATGTGAAGATCGACGATGGTGAGAAGGGGACCGAGCTGAAAGAGGCGATCAAGGCGAAGAAGCCGCACTCGATTAAGGTTGAACCCGACGAGCTGCAGATCTTTCTGACGAAGAAGGGCGAGACGTGGCTGGACTGGGCTGGCGCGGCCGCTGTGTCCAGCGATTCAAATGGGTCCCCGCAAGGCTTCATGGAGATGAATCCGACGTTGCTGATTAAGAACCCCAAGAACTTTGGAGAGAAATTTGCACCAGGTGAGGACCAAGTTCACGTGCTGGTGGTGGTTCCAGAGGACATCACAAAACGCAAGCTTCTAAAACCACGTGATAGCTCAAACAAATGGCTGTCGCTGTTTCTCGCTAAAAGAATTGAGTTTCACAAGTTGCCATTTGTCGGAAATCTGGCAAACTTCATTAAGGAACCTCTCCCTGTGAAGATTCGAGCTAAGAAAGGCTGGGTGGAGAAATGGTTACTCGACCCTGAGCTCCAAGAGAAGATTTTCGTGATAGATGATGCGGCTCCATGTATGGAACTGAAAAGTATGACCTTCGGCAAACGCCTGCTCAAACCGTTACGCGCTGGACAGAGAGAGCTCTTTCATTTGGGCGTGGGATTCAGTGTTTCGCAACTTGCTCGATCTTCTCTTTACTCGGGCACAGATCGATCGCGACTCGTGCAACGGTTCTTCGACCGGAACGAAGCGTCCTGATTTTTTATTTATCTTGGATCGGGTTTGCATTTTTCGTGGCGAGGAGAAATCACCTGATGTTAACACAGATGTGTCGATTGAGGAGCTCCGATCAAAACTTGTGTGGACTTATGGAAATGTTCCGTATGTGTTCGGCTACGCTACCTCGGGATACATAATTGTTTTGCTTGCTCTGCATCGGGACGAAGAAGGAGCTGTGGTGGCGACTACTATTGGAACGTTTAACGTTGAGCTTAAAGAGCACCGATTTGAAGTTGTACTCGCGACTTTAAATTTGTCGTTGCTTTTCTCAGCCATCGTAGCAGCTTGCCCAGCGTCTGGAAAAGACGAGTACAGGGACATTGCGCGTTTGAGTGGAGTAGTTGTGCGCCTGTTTCCAACGATCGTTCAGAAAGTTTTTCCGGATACTGGCAATTTTTACCGTCTCAAACAAGTATATGCTCACATGGAACAAGCTGGAGTTTCAAATGTTGATCGTCTCGCAGAACTGAATTATGAAAAGAGGACGGCAGTGTTTGAGCCTCGCGGAACGATGGCGGGGCCATCCAGCCTGCTCGAGTTGTTTGGTGCCTTGCGGGACGTTCTTGAGGCTCTGGTGGATCTTCACCGTTTGGGGTGGATGCATCGGGATATCCGTTGGTCTAATGTGATTCGGCAACGAGAACAACACGACTCTTGGTTTTTGATTGATTTTGTTGATGCCGCCACTAGTCCGCAGCCTTCTTCTAATGGTCAACATTTGAGTATAGAAGAGCACGCTCCCGAGATTTTGTGGAGAATGGCGTTCACACAACTGCTGTCGATATTTGGGCAATCGGATTCTTGATCGGGTCTAGTGGGATTAAATGGTACGACTACGCCGGCAGATCGTCATTTCGTGAGCGGTTGATGCAGAAGGACCCATCAGTACGACCAAGCGCAGAGGAAGCTTTAAGCGATCTGGTGAAACTTGAAGAAGCAGAAAAGCGCGAACAAGAAGCTGCGCGCGAGTTGCAGCAGGAAAGCACGCGCCAGGGTCGACGTAAGCGAAAACATCATAACTGAATTATATCGAGCGTAGACGCCTCAATCAATATTCCATCTGCGAATCCAGAATGCAGCTCGATGATCGTTTCGTTGCGTAATACTTGAAGTAGCTTGAAGAAAGATTTACTACTTCGAAGTACATGCACAGCAGTCCTTGGCGGCCAAGTTGGTAGTTGTGGCTACAGTTCAATTCGGCACACCCTGCGGCCTGCAGTGGGGTGGGTGGGTACAAAACAGGACGCTTTTGACGAAGAGAGAAGAAATGGGTGACCATTCTCAAAGCCGAATAATGACGATCGGATTCGAGCATCGCAATTACATCGTTGTACATCTTCGCTGGAAGCAGATCACAGTGCAAGGTGAGCATTAAGGGAAGGTTGTTCAGGAGGTCTTGAGTCGCTCAGACGTCTACCTCGAGGTTTTCAAGAGCTCCCGGAGAATGGCATGTCTGACTTGGCTGCTGCCTGTCGTACTGCTGGCCTGGAGGAACTATTTCTCACACCATGAAAATCTACGGGCGATCGGAGGATAACGATGTAGCTGCGGGTCTGGAATCTACGAAAAAGAGCACGAGCAAGAAGAAAGGTAAACGAAATGGACAAAAGTCTGAAACATGAAAAGCGCCCACAGCAAGGGCTCTATGAAAGGAACTATTTACACTCGTTGCTTCTTGGTCTTTCCACTGGCAGTAGCCTTGCCACGCTTCCGTGGCTGCTTGATGGTTTGCACCTTGGTCTGTACCTCTTCTTCCCTTTCCTCCTCATCTGCTTCGCTATCACTGTCCGTCTTCTCCACGGCTGACTCGCTTTCGCCAACCGGCAGCAAATTCTTCATGGTCACAATACACGAGGTAAGACATCTGGAGCATGCGGTCGATATGCTGGAAGTGACGCTCGCTGTAAGCAATAAGTGTCTCCACGGTCTTGGAAACTCCATCCAACGATTTCAGGCGGCTAGGAGGCAGCTCACGAAGAATTGTGCTTACCAGAACTTGGCACACGCTCGTGTTGCGAGCGTTAGTGATTCAGTCGAGTAGCCATTACGTCAACGTCGTCAGCTGCTCGTCCTCCAGGCTGACCACCACTGGCGAAAATATGTCCTCAGGCGAAAAGTTGTCCGGGTCAATCGGTTTGCCGCCTGGAAGTACGGGCTGATCCTTGTGCCGCGGGCCTTCAAGCAGGTCGCGCAGAATCTGGAGCATGCGGTTCGGGTGGTTCAGCTCAAATGCGAGTTGCACAGCGTCCAGCAACTTGTTGTTGCGCAGGCAGTTGAAAAGTTCCTGCTCCTTTAGTAGCTTGACGTCGCGGTCATTCTGCTGAGAGCGCTCCTCCTCTTCCGTGAAGTCACGCCAAAGGTTGATTGTAGAATCGGCACCACCACTGACCATCTCGGAGCTGTCCTTCGACACAGCGAGAACCCAAATCTTATCCTCGTGATTGTCCAGCGTAGCCTCGCACTCGTTGCTCTTGATGGTCCAGAGCTTCACGAGTCCATCCGCACCCGCAGACAGCAGCTGCATACCAGCGCAAGCGAACTGCACATTCAGCACAGACCCTCGAATGTCTTCAAGCACGAGAAGTCCTTGGCAGACCGCTTCAAAGGATACGACCGCTCAGCTTTGGGATCTGCGGCCTACTGGTGGTAAGAAGCCAAGCAAGAATATGCCGCGCTGTGTGGTCACTTGCGCAGGCCACACTGATCTCTTGGCGCGATTGCTATTTCGCAGCACGCTTCCAGCTTTGCTCCGGGTACTGCTTTCTGTGTGACTGGAAGCTCGGACAAGACTCTCAAGATGTGGAGCCTTCAGCCACTTGCTGACTCCTACGCTACACCTGCGAAATCTGCACCCACGCTCCTCAATGAACCAGTTCGAGTAGGGCGGCCTTGTCTTCAGCGACACGTGCGCTTCGCCACGCGCCGTGAGTCGGTCCCTCGATCCACCAGCAGCGCTCGGTTCACGTGCACACGTTTCTGTCCGCTGTGTGGGAAGTTGAAGATGATGTACTGGAACAAGTCCGGGACTGTCTTGGTCTTGACCTGTTGTGGCAGCTCCAGCAACTTCGTAGCGTCCACGTCGTGCAGCACTAATCCGTGCGCCGACCGCACCGCAGCAATGCACTCTTCAGCGTTCAGGTATTTGCTGCGTACGCTGCTCTCCAAGTCGAAGGACGTCGCGTAGACGCCGCGTCCAGTGCCGCGGTGCTTGACGAGGCCGCGCGAGAAGGAGAAATCGCCGTCTCCGAGCACCAGTACGTCGTCTTCTGGTGCGTACAGCTGCGTGGGTGTCTCCTGAGCGTCTTGGCGCTTCGTGCTGCTAGCCGTGCTACGAGGCTCAGAGCCGCCGCTTGGTGCCACGCTGGCGACCCATTCTTGCCACTCAAAAAGTGACTCCTTAGCGAGTAAAGTTGCAGCAAAGAAAAGTAAAGTTGCTTCTGGAGATAAAAAGTTGCTGTAAGGTTTAGGGTGAAGGGATTCAGGAACCAACGTGTTCATTGTCTTCGACATTTAACTTGCGCATCTTTCGCTGGCTACGTGAACCAAACGGTCTTGATGTCGTCTTGGCCGAACATTTTTTGCATGTTGGACACTTGCGGTTGCGTGACTTGAGGTTGTTCTCGATGCACTCCTTGCAGAACATGTGGAAGCACTTGGAGATGAGCACGTCCTTGCGTCGGTCCTGGCAAACTGAGCAGTTCACGAGCTTCTGTAGGTCGCGCAGCTCGAAACGTTCGAGGTCCGTGAGCTCGCCTGTGGAGGACGACAACTTGGAGTGCTGCAGCTGGTGCTCGTAGCACTCGACCTTCTTGCGGTACGTCTCACACTTCTCGCACGGCCTCTGCTTCTGCTGTAATTGCTTCTCGCGCTGAGTGTTCTCAGCAGCTTCAGTCGCAGAAATTTTCTTTGAACCTCCGCATCGCGAAGCAGCTTCCGTTTTTCCGCATCAGAGGTCTCGCGCTCTGCCTCCACCGTCTTGACGTATTCCTTCATCTTGTCTAGCTCAATCTGCTTCGCTTGTAGAGATTCCTATAAAAATGCATGGAGTTCGTTAGCATGTGCATATCAGGTTACAACCTCAGCTGCACACGTACCTTGGACGCCTCAATAAAGGTTTTCTGGTGCTTGTGTACCGTGCTCAAAGACGACACCTGCAGTCGGACAGCAGCCAATTCTTCAAAGCAGTGGGATTTTGATTGCTCTTCCCTTGCAAACAGCGTATGAAGTTTCTTGTTGGCGTTGCGCTTCTCCTCAACCTGCTGAATAAATTTCTTCCGGGCGTGGCGCATCGACTCCACCTCTTTCCCCATGGTCTCGATCTCCAGCAGCAAGGCGTCATTTTCTTCTTGGGAAGCTTCACCGGAAGCCTTCATATCCTCAATCCGAGTGCGCAACTTCTCTCGGTCAGTACTGCATTCGTGGTGCCTTTGCCTTTCTTGTTCATATTTAGTCTCCACATCTGATAATCGCGTCAGGGCGTCGGACAGCTTTAGACCCGCATTTTCCTACAATCAAAAACATTCGTCAGATATTGTAAAACAATGTAAGAAGCACTGTTACCGATCACGTACATTTCTGCTTGCTTCAGCGTGTCGTACGTCTCCTGCAACTCCAGCTTTTCTTTTTCTAACAAAGCCACCTAAGAGATGTTCGCATCATAATTAGATATTCAGGCCATTTATCGTCGTCATTGTCACAGATATCAGCTCACCTTCTTCGTCAATGCCTGGGTTTCGTGATTGTCTGCTGAGACCTGTGCTCGATCTGCTCGGCTTCGTTCACGCTCAATTTGAGCCTTCAAATTTTTGTTCTCTCGCGTTGTCGACTCCAATTCTGACTTTGCTTCCGTAAACTTAATTCCGAGCCCAATGACGAAATGTCAGTAAGATGATCTACCACCAACAGGTTTATAAAGATTCCCACCCGATCTCTGTAGGTCGATGCGTTGGAGATCTTTTCTCGTAGCGACACATTCTTCAGGTTCACCTCATCCATTTGGGACTTCGTTGTGCTCATTTCCGTCTGAATTTTCGTGATTTTCTCCCACTTTTCAGTCATGTGGTGCTCAAGATCCTGATTTTACCACAAAACATAGGTGCATGCGTAAACATAGATGATAAAAGGATTCTGCCACAATAGTCACATCACACTACCTTTGCCTTGTCAACAAGTTTTGAATACTCTTCATCACGATGCACCTTCTCATCCTGAAGTTGTTTAAACTTTTCTTCGTGGTCTTGAATCAGTGAGGCTTCATCGTTTTTCCACTGCACAAAAAGAACACACAAACACCCAATAGTAAGCCACGCATCTCTAATTGCAGAGGAGCGAATCCTCAAAGCAGTATAACTTCACTTACCGCCACTTCCAATGCCTTGAACTTCTCTAGCTCACGCCGTATAGAATCAGTCTTCTGGCGCTCTTGGTACAGCTTGGTACTTAAGACTCCCATGTTCTCCCTCAAAGTTGCAACGGTCTTGGTGTGCTCCTTTTCCTTCTTGGCCAGTTCTTCCTGCTTCACCATTTCAGAGCTAGAAGGTTCATTATCCTTCTGGCGCGCTTTTTCATCGTCTGCTACCTGCTCACTTTTAACATTCGCCTCATCGACACTCTCCGTATTTACACCACCACGCCGCTTCACAAATGCACTTAGCCGGTCAAAACCTCGACAAGCGCGATGGCGCTCTGTCTCCTTGTACTCGACATCACGCTCGAGGTCCGCTATCCGAGTTTTACACTGCATCACAACGCACCAGTTAGATCCATCCACCTCAAAGCTCCGACCGGTGAGAACGTACCACCTGAAGCTGGTTCTTTAAACTCAGCGTTTCCGCGACTGCTGCTCTCTTCTCGTGCAGAATATGAGCGTATTCAATAGGTTTCGTCTTATCTACAGATGCGCTTCCAACAGCAGCGAGCAGTTTCTGCAGCAGCGTCTTGAGCGTCTCGCTCCTGTGTCTGAGTTGTTCCTGCACGTCTCTCTCCATGTTTGATAAATCATCAGCCTTGATAAATGCCGCGTCGTCTGCGTCCTCATCGGACGGCAGCGACACGTCGGCGTCAGGCTCCTCCTCGTCGGCGCTTTCACGACGGTCAAGAACCACTCAGGAAGGTTTAACGTAAGCTCCTCTGCACGTACACGGACGTGTCCGAAGCCGTCCACAGCCTCCAGAGCCGCGTGCCAGGCCTCCTTGCAGTCCTCGTCTGATACAGCCGAGGGGTCCACCGTCCTGACGGCTGCGAGCAGTTCGTCCTGTAGCTGGAACCACTGACGACGTAGACAGCGGAACGACGCGCCCATGAGCCCTCGGGAGCGGTACAGCGCCTCACATTTACTGGACAGGTAGGCGATACGTCGGTTCTTCTCCTTCATGTCGATTTCCAGCGCCTTGTTCTTCTCCCGCACGGCCTCCATCGTGTTGGGGTTGGCTTCGGGTGGCGTGTCGTCCTCCAGCTTGATCTTCTTGGGCGCAGACTCGCCGCCGGTCAGCGTCTCGCGCCGCTTTCTGTGGGCCACACCATTCTCGCGCGCGTGGTCCTCCATGCCTCTCGTCCGCGGATCTTCCTGTGCTGCCCCCTCCAGTACCTGCTTGGTATCGAATTGGAAATAACGGTAAAACGGAGCGTAAAAAGTGAGGGGCTAAATGGTAGGCGATTAATTCCTGGTTTAAAACCCGAGCAACGCACGCAGTTCCATGAACGTCAGAGGCAAAATGCTGATGAACATGGCTGCAGCGATGGCGAAAAGTAAAGAGTGCGCGACTTGGCCTTGCGGACGATTTTGATTAGACACAGACGACCCAGTAGTGTCATGACGAAACCGAGAGGCATGAACAGCTTGGCCAGGTTCAGGTCCAGCTTGCCCCACAGGAAGAAGTCGAACGACGCCACTGCAATGAGGTGAACATGTTAGAACATTTTTGTTTCGTTGGGGTAGAGTAACAATGCAAACTTACTGCCACTGACGAAGAAAACGGCCGTGGCGGACATGGCCGACACCGCTGTTGGGGTGAAGTTGACCCCACGTAGCAGACGCGAAGTGGCACCTTCTCCACCGACGCCGAATGCCCCCGCAACCGCTCCGATGCCCAGCAAATGGAGAGGCAATTTCCTGATCGATTCCGGTGACCACTGCACGTTGAAGGTTAGATGTGATACAGTGGCAATGTTGTGCAGCATATTTACCTGGACCTCGTTTGGCGCGAGGATGAACCGGGGGTTCTGCTGTCTCTGGTACGTTGCCACGACGTCTTTCATTTGGTAGTGCGAAACCACCAAGAGAAAGATGAATGGCAGCATCGAGATGAGCAGGAAGAAGAAGGATGTAGGTGGAATTCCGAGTGGGCTGGGGAAATACTTCCCACCCTGGAGCGCTGTGAGCAGCACCATTGCAATAAAGAGACCAAAGCTCTTCCCCAACTTGCGCCATGGGAGACTAGCCTTGTACTGGAACCCGCTGTCATCGTCCTAGCGTTCCAACATAAGCAGAAGCAGAAGAAATGATATCATCAAAGAGAACAAAGTCCAATCAGTCTGATAAAGCCCACCTGAAAGATTGTGGACGGAGCGCCAAGGAGCGAAACGGTTTCGCTGCTGCTGCACCAGCGCCAGCCCTCCTCATGTCCAACATCACGGGTCTTCTTGACTGCTTTTCTGCCGACGTATGCCAGGTAGACGATGAGCGCGATGATAAGCAGCCAAGAAGAGAACCACGAGATCATTGACGCTCCAAAGACTGCCCCCACTTCACCAACAAACACATTTGTCAGCAAAGGCAAAAACTATCTGCGACCATGCAGCGTGACGTACTCAGTAGCATGGGCTGCATCATCAGGATAAAGTCCCAGTTGATGAGCGAGAAATTGGAGTTAAACGCCTTCTTCCAGATATTCAGCAGCATGTCGAAAACAGCTAAAACGACAACCCTTAGACAATCGCACCAATTGTCAGCGTTTACATCCAACTCACCTCCTCCAAAAATTGTAATGCTAGCGAGTGGAATCGCCTCCTAAGTAGTACACACAGCAACGCAAGGTGTGAGCAGTGCATCCCCTTGCGTCCCTTCCTCTCCTCACGTACATCTGGGCCCAGCTTCAGCACCAAAATGTAAACGGCGTCCAGAACAGCGCCCCCGCCAGTCTTTGCCCCCGATGCAATGAGCACTACTAGCGCAGCCAGCAAAATCCCGAGCAGATAATGAGGAATCTCCATACCGCGCGGCTCGTAGGGCTCCTCCTGCGGCTGGAAAGTCGGGACGGGGACAAACTTCACCGGTTCTTCCTCTCCTTGCGGTGGTTGGGCCGCTACAATTGCTGTAGCGAGCGCTAGCGCGGCCAGACCGCGCGTGAAACCTCCTGCGAGAACCATCGCGTTACTTGAAGCGAAAATGAATCTCGTTGACTCAGGTGGAAGACGATTGGATGATTACTCGCACAATTAGATGTGATTGGTTGATATGTAACTTAAAATTTCGTTAATGTAAATATTGCCTCACTTTCTAGCCGAGCAGGGCACGAACGCTCTCGATACTCATGGCGACGGCACTGATGAGGACGATGGTGGCCATGGAGAAAATGATGAGCGACGGGCAATTGAAGCGACGCACAACCTTTAGCAGACACACGTGGCCGATGTAAGTCATGAGCAAACCCATTGGTAACATGAGTTGCGCGAGGTGCAGATTCAGCTTCCCCATCGCCAGGTAGTTGAACGACGACACTGTGAACAAGTTAAATGTAACGTCAGCACACGGCAGTCAATGTAAGGGAACAAGTGCAATACAAACTTACTTCCGCTGGAGAAGAGTACGGTCGCAGCAGTCATAGCTGACGCGGCCGAGGGTCGATGCCCACCTCGAGCAGAAGAGGCCCGTTGATGATACCTCCGCCGATGCCAAACATGCCAGAGACCGCTCCAGCCGCCAGCGAGAGCATGGGGAAGAACCGGATCGATGACGGCGTCCACTACAAACAAAGACAACAAGGTGAGACTTTTGTTTGGCAATGGTTCGAGCTCCGTTTCTGCGTGTTACCTTGATTTCGTGTTCTTCGAATTCGTAACCTGGAGCCTGCTGCTTTTCGTAGGTAGTCCCCAAGTTCTTCAAAGAGAAGTAGCTGGTGCTGATGAGAAAAGCGTAGGGTAGCGCCACGAATACCGGGAACAGTGTCGACGAGGAGTCGATGCCTAGAGGACTGTCGAAGTTTTTCCTCCTCGAAGGACTCGCATCCCAGCAATGACCACGAACAGACCGAGAAGCGTTGCAAGCTTCCGCCACGGCACATCAGCTCTAGAGTCCGCCTTCTGCTCGGTCGCACGGTGGGTCTTAATGGGGTCTTCAATACCAATGAGAGAAGTCGCCTCGGGCGAGACGCCACATTGCCATCGCTCCTTTTGGCGAGCACTGACAGCCTTTGCAGGGTCCGCGTACCAGTGACGCTGAGTACTAGCACTAACAGGATACACAAGAGCCATGTGGGCATGATCGTATTGAGGAAGGTGCCGCAAGTCGCCCCCACTGTACCAGACACAAAATCGTTATCAGAACTAGATATCCACTTGAACGATGACCAAACGATGGCAACGTACACAAGATAAGCGGCTGCATGACGAGGATGACGTCCCAGTCAATGAGCGGTTGAGTCGAATTGTCCGGGTACGGCGCAGGTTCAGGAACAAGTTTCCAAGTGCTGATCAGAGCAAGTGGACAAAATGTTAATGATATCCTAGTCTGTTGAAGGCCAACCTACGCGCGTAAGCTTACCTCCTCCTAGAATCGTGATGCTGGAGAGGGGGATAGCGGTCTGGTCAAGTTTCATGTAATACCACAAAAGGAGGTCATATCAGTCAGCATCAGCTACACCAGACATGTCGACGAGATAACGTACCTTAGCACTAAGACCCATTATGAGGATGTAAATGGGGTCCAACACGCCCCGCCGCCTGTGCCGCCTCCAGCAGCTACAAAGATGACGAGTGCCGCCAATGCCATACCGAAGACCTCGCGCTGCGCCAACGCGACGGACGTATCCACTTCTGGAATGACTGCCTCGTCCGCGGGCGACGACGCTGCCACTGCCAGTTCAGTGCGCAGCGTCTGAGCGTGTACAAGAGCTAACGCTGCTAGGCTAACAAGCAGGACGGTCCCCGTGTGCGTCCGCAAACCGAGTCGCTGTTGCACCATGTTATGTGTTGTGCAACGCGAAACCAGAAGTGTCGGCCTCGGGGACAACAGCAACAGCATGAACGCAGTCGTCGCAGGCGAATCCTCCCATGGGCTCGCGTGCGGCCAATCACGGATACAAAGCGGCGAGTGCTGGCAACAAGTTCGTGCTGCAGCGATGTGTCGCTTGGGGATACGGCCATAAACGGTTCGCACCGTTTCGCTGGCTGGCCCACTTCAACCTTTGAATCTCGTGTCTGCTGCAGCGTAGAGGCCTCGAAGTTAAACAGCAAGATAACAACTAACAGCAAGTGTCTCCAACTTGGCAACAACTAGAATGAATTAATTTCCTTCAACTCGCGTACTTTTTCACACGCAACGTGTCGGACACGAGGAGGAAAGACCGTTGGGCATGTATCAGCATCATCAGCCGTTAAAAAACCCTTTGAGCGTACGCGTCCCAACTAACGACACGCAGCTCGTGTTGTCTCACTTGTCTCTGGGCCCAACTGTGACAATATCATGTGCAGCAACATGATACTGCAGCTTGCAGCTTTCTGCTACTTTCACCTCACGCAGTTTGGGCCAGATCACCATCCGATACATCCTCGACGTTCAGTGCTTGGCGGAGACCCAGGAACCGGTGAGGCCCCAACGCCTTCGTGAATATGTCCGCAATATTTCTCTCACTAGAGACATACTGGACTCTAATCTTCTGCTTCTTCACGAACTCGGCCATTTTTTCTTCATAACGAATCGCTTCATTTGTGGATGGTTTCCATGCTAGGACACAACCGTGATAGTGCTTTGGTTGTCGACATGGAGAGTGGAGCACGAATGAGCTTCACATGTCATCTCCTTCAACAGTTTCCGTTCCCACATGAGATCCTCCACACACATGCTCGCAGCTATCAACTCGGAGCTGCACGTATCCGTCGTCACCTTTCTATGTTGATTGCTTTTGTACATGAACATGCACTTGTTCAACCGCAACAGGTACCCTGTAATCGACCGACTAGTATTGACACAGTTTCCATGATCCGCACCACAGTAGGCGTCGATCTGCAATAGTAGCACTTCGTGATCACAGCGATACACAAGTCCATATGTGCATGTGCCACGCAGGTAGCGCAAGACGCGCGCACAAAAACTCTCCTTCGTATACGCATTTCCGTACCGAGCCAAGCTTCTGACCGCATTGACCAGATCCGGACGCGTTCACACCACCAAGTACTGCAACGCTCCAATCAACTCCCTAAAAATGGAAATTCGGGTCATTGTTTTCGTTGGATCTGTTTCAACCCCGGTAATTTCTCATTTTGCATAAGTGGGGATCCGACCGCGTGAGCTGCCTCATACCAAACCGTTCTTGCACCCGGTCAATATAGGCGGTCTGCGAGATGCACAGAATCTCACCGGGCACAAACTTCACCCCATAGAGAGAATGTGTTTCACATGCCCATAATGTTGTAATGGAAATCGTTGACCCAACGTTCGAATTACTTCCTCTATGTCCTCCACACTTCCAACAATTAAGAGGTCGTCAATGTATACCGTGAGGTATACCACTCAGCCGTCACGCCATCTCAGATACAACCCAACATCGATAGCACACTGGGTGAACCCGATCTCCTATAAGTACTCGTGAAGAATCTGATACCAAAGACGCGCAGCCTGTTTTAGCCCATATAGTCCTTTAGGAGCTCACAGACACGATCAATGCCGTCGTTAAAGTAATCGGGTTGATCGATGAATATGCGCACGCCCTTTAACACTCCGTTTAGGAGCGTAGTGATGAAGTCGACATAATAGGACTGTAACTTCAGTAAGTATGCCAAAATCAGAAGTAGTTGCACGGTCTCGATGCGCACAACAGGCGAGTACGTATCGAGATAATCGATTCCGTACTTCTGTTTGCATCCTCGCACAGCTGACCGCGCTTTGTACCTCTCAATATTACCCTTTTCATCACGCTTTACTCGCAACACCCATACCGAAGTCAAGATGTTACACGGGCCTTTCGGTCGTGCAACTAATCGCTAAGTGCCGTTGACTGCAGGTGCTTCAATTTCAAGTTTCATGGCTGTCCACCACTGGGCACGCTGTGGTGATTCCAATGCTATATCAGCACGGCCTGGATGACCTACGAGTGCATCCAACGAAGCCATTGTTGCCATGATATAGTCGCGTAAACGCCGATTAGCTTCACGCCTCCGAGTAGAACATAGACCTTGCTGCCGCTTCGAGCTACGACGTGGATGTGGTCCAGCTTGGTGATTAGGACGAGATAATCCTGTTCCCATTCACAGTTGATCAGTTGTCGGCATTGGCATGCTATTATCGGACGCGTCATCTTCATCTCACTCTTCGCTGTCCGAAATACTATCAGCTCCCACCGAATCCTGCACCGTATAACTTTGACCAACCTCTGCGCTCGCAGAATCCGCCTCATTTTGGTGCCATCTTGCAGCTCAGCCGTGTTCTGCGTCCTACACGTCCCGCACACTACTCGTCAGCGAAATTATTCACAGTATCTTGCACGACTTCATTTGCACGTCCACACGAACAGCTTGTTCTGCTACATACTCCGCTGGAAGTGGAATAAACGGAAGCTTCTGGTAGTAGTGCTGCCGACCCTTTGGTAGCGCGCTGATGTACGTGCGCTCAACAGTAACAACCTCGCGGAACTTAACATCACGGGCCTCTACTATCGTCTCTGTCCGCAGATGCAGCATTCGATACCCATGACCAATGCGCAAACCCAAGAAACAGTGCTGGCTCAGCCTTGGCTGATACTTTATTCTTCCGCACTTCCTTTGGCACGAACATGTAACCAATACACTTTCAACTGCGTGATATCGGGCTTCTTACCTGTTAGTTTCTCAGTAGGCGTCATCCCTTTCAGCGCTTTTGTCGGACTTAAGTTGTCCACCTCCACCACGTACCGAAGTACTTAGGCCACAACACAGTCGGTAAGTTGGCTGCGTGCATGACAGCACGCATTTATTTCACAAGCACCCCGTTAATCTTTTCAACCAATGTGTTCATTTGTGGGTTGTACGGATGTGTGGGGACGAACTTGACTCCTCTCTTGTCGAGGAACAGCTTCAGCTCGTTATTCGCATACTCACCCCTCCGTCACTCGTGAACCGCTGATTTTTCTTGCCTTGAGCAAGTAGTTCAGCAATCAGCCGTTGTATGTTTACCGCAGCCTCATTCTTGTGCTTGTGTTCATAACACCACTTATAGCATGATCATGGATCAGCTTAAAGTAGCGCATGGCACCAATCCCCGGCACATATTTGCCCATATCGCACACGTCAGACGTCAACCGTTCAAAACACACCGTAGTTCGCTTGTCCGTCGCGTCACCATACGTCGTGCGACTTTTGTTCGCCGACATGCAACTCAAACACTTCAACGTAACTCGAGGTTGATCTGATGAAATGTTTATCCCACTCAACACGTCATTTTTCACCATAAACTTCAAAGCTGTTTCATTCAGGTGAGCTAGGCGCTCGTGCCACTTCATCAGCGGGCTAGCATCCACGCTCACAGTTGCCATCACCACTGGACAAGTGTCACCCAAACTCCTATTGCTCAACCAGAAGTGCGTGCTAGGATAGATAAACTCTAAGCAATTTCCCTTTCGAGTCGAGTATGTCTTCTTCGGCAATTCATTCGGCGTGCTCACTGATAACTCCCAGCGTTCGTTAGCATCCGGCCGAGACACAGTAAATTCATTGGCCCAGAAGGTGAATACTCGACTTTGTCGAGCGCTAACGTCATCTCCTTATGGTTCCGGACATTCATCGCAGTGATGAGCACAGATCCACACTGATTTCCCCGCGTAACTCCGCCGTCCCACACCTGAAAAGATGTCTTGGACTGCTTGAAGCTGGTGAACAGATCCTTCTCCGTGCACACGTACGATGAAGCCCCAGAGTCTAGCATCCAATCTCCACTGGGTCCACTTCTTGCTGTCTTCATTGCCATACCGATGAACATTGTCTCGTCTTCAGAGCTACCACTACTACTGCTGCTTTCACTTAATCCAGCCTCAGTAATAAACCTCATGTAGCCCATCGCACCAGTCGTCTGTTTGTTACGCACCGCCATCTCCATTGGTCTTCTTGTCCTTCTGCTTACCTTTCGACTTGCCTTTCTTACTTTGCACCTTATTGTCCTTGGTTTTGTAGTGTCAACAATCCGTTCTCATGTGACCAATCTTTAGACAATGATATCAGCGCATTGCTCGCCGTTTTCCCGCTCCAGTAGTTTGCACGTGACCAAACGGTCCTGGTCCTGGTCCTCCCCCACCTCGTCGGGGTTCTCGGCCCGGGTTCTGGTTCGGAGGTTGGATTGCCACCGAAGTGCCGCAAGGTGATGCCCCACTGTTCACGTCACTATCCGTCGCCATATTGTCCAACTCGTCACGAGAAAGGAGGGCATTCGTTACTTGTTGCAAGGATGGTGGATTTCCTTGTCGATAGGAGAAGTAAAATTGAGTCACAATTTCACGATGCACTGCACAGACGGCCATCAACAGCAACAGGGACATTGACGTGTTGTCAATCACAAAGCTGGACCCCATGTGCTGCAGACGCTGT
This sequence comes from Phytophthora hibernalis, assembly GCA_012656075.1. Taxonomy (NCBI): domain Eukaryota; phylum Oomycota; class Peronosporomycetes; order Peronosporales; family Peronosporaceae; genus Phytophthora; species Phytophthora hibernalis. The sequence continues at coordinate 146,239 of JAAKBF010000156.1, read as the reverse complement.
CGCAATGCATTCATCTCTGGGATGTAGTCTGCCATCTTCTTCCCTGACGTGTAAAAGTGCCTGTATAACTCTCGCTTTAGGTGCACAGCATACAAGAAGTCTCGTTGGGTCTTCTCCGCGATCAATATATCCCATATCGCTTTCACACTTCCGCAGTTACACACCTTCTGCACGTCGCTACCCTTTATACCCTGATAATGGGCTCCATAATTCGACGAAATAGCCATCTCACATCCGCTGGAGCTCGCTCCAATTTGTCCCCCTGTCGCTCAGAGCTCTTGGCCCGGATGTCTTCCACCAGCGCATTCAGAAGCTGAACTCGGTTGGTCGCGTTTTCTCGTAGGAGGCGTTGCAAACGTCCTGCTTTCTTCTGCCGTTTTTTCTTCTCGCGCTTGGCGTAATTTTTAGTCGCATTGCGACATTGTTTAACCCAGGCGTGCCAATGGAGGTGACCTTTTGAGTCGCTTTGCCATTGAGTTCTCGCAATAAATTTTCTATGAGATGTTCAGTGTGTGCTCCTGGTACTGGGTAAGTAACTCGTCGGGATGGTCGTGATCAACGCCGATTGACCGGGTCTCTTAAATGGGGAGTGACTTCGCTGTGATCAGAATTTACGGGCGGAAGCTGTGTTTGTAGCCACTGCAGCCATGTAGTTTTGCCAGGCTACATGCAGAAGAAAACCGGCAATCGCTCGACAACATTTGCATTGTAGACAGAGCGGCTTCGGGATAACTGTGTCAGCACCGCAATCAGCGCGTCCACGCCCGTGCAATGGTCAGCCGCTACGTGATTTAGGTAATACAGATACATACGCCTGATCAAAGTAGCCCCAGCGACTTCTTGCAGGAAGGGTCTTGTGGTCTAATAACTTGCATGACAACGCGGTACATGCTGCTACTGTACCGCCACGAGTTAGTGCTGCTAGATTTAGGATCACATGAGAACAGCGAGCTCGAATACTCTACGCGGCACCATCAGATACAGCGGCTGCAGACAGGTATCCACACCCACCAACAAAGCAGGCAACAGGAGAAGGGCGGCTGAGGTCTGGGAGAATCTCTGAATGACTGGCAGTCGCGGAAGGAAAGTCGCCATACCGGTACGCATACTAGTACATTTGTGCCGAAATAATTGCAGCAGAACTTATAAGCCGAGGCGGCGAGAGGGTTCAAATACTGCGATGCGATTGGTCGCTCTTATATGCCGGTGTCCACTATAAGCCGAGGAAGTCGGTATTTGTGTTTCCGGAGTTTCATAACGAGATCCAGCCCTGGAACAACCACCTGAGGACCAAGAGAGCCATAGGGGTGGCATTTCAAGATATGCATATTCTTAACATTTACGCGCCCGCGTCTGAATAAACGGTCCGTGAAGCATTTATATCTCTCTACAGGATTTGCGGCTGGGTCACGTCCAGAATCCAATTCTGGCTGGCGACTTTAACTGCGTTGAATCTCCATTATTGGACCGTTTGGGGGCGATCGCGCAGATAAATCGGAGAGCGAAGTTTTAACGCTACTGGTCCATCAGACAAATTTGTCGTATGCACGAGTCCAATTGGGGTCAGCCCTAGAAGAGGTTGAGCTAGCGGCACATGAACACTACACGTTCTGGAGAAAGAATAAGGCAAGCCGTATTGATCGGTTTGATCAGTATACAGTAAATTAAATGTAAAATAAATGAACGTACCGTCAGCCCGAATGGTGAGCACAGCTGCGAGTCTTCCGGAATTCTTCTGCATATGCTTGACTTTTGCTGATCCACGCCTCCCCTTGAGGGCCCATATTTTGTGGGGTGGAGTGTCGAAATAAATGGCCGTTTCGTCGACGTTGTAGATAGCACTTTCCGGAAAATGGCTGTATTCGCTCCAAAACTTGATTGCAAATTCTAAATGCGTCTGCTGTAGTACAGCTTCGTTTTTCTTCGAATGTTGTGGCTTTTGCATTGAAAATCCATGCCTAAACACCATATTATAAAAAACAAAATGTTGAAATATCAAAAGATAAGTTAATAATACACTTTTCAAAACAAGTAGCTCAATATTAGAACAGATAGTTTTCTTACCGGCTTGCAAACCGCTGGCACAAGCGCATCAATGCGTTTACACGCCTTTCGTCACTTGACTTCGTCGCTAAATACGCCTCTAGCCAAGTGGGATGCTCTTGTTTTATATATTCAATCATATTTCCTGTACACAAATACTTTACAAAAGAAGTTTATTTAATTTGCAAACATTCAGACCATAATGTTTGCAGTACCTCTTCTTCGCGGCGCAGATCCTTCATGTAGGTCACCATGTCGTGTCCGAATGTTATGATGCCCTTAGCCCCCTGTCCTTTTAGCGTCTTGCTTGTCTGTGCCCCCTTGAAGCTGAATAATTCCTTCTCTTGTCTCCGCCAATCATGCAACGTAGATAACGGGATACCGAGCTTTCGAGCCGTTGGCTTGTAGCCAATACGACTGATGCTGTCTAAAGCTTCACACTTTTGCTTGACGGAGTAAGATGCTTGCGGAGCCATGGCGGCTCCCTACACCAAGGGAAATGCAAAGGGTGAGGGAGATAAATCGACGTGCGGACCAGTAATTTTCTAACACACTGATTGGATAAATATGTTTTAAATTTTCTGCCTCGTTTTTGTTTTTACTTGCCTTGGTCCGTCCCACTGCAGGGGGTCCACTATAAGCCGAGGAAGTCGGTATTCCCACTCATCCAGTCTTGGATGCATCTACACTCCAAAAAAGACATGGGGTGAGACGTGTTACCTTTGCCCCACATCCATTGCCACCTCTCGATCAACTCTCGCTTTTCATCCTCCGAACTCACATGAGTCTCTTGGAGCAAAACCATCGCTGGTCTGCTCACTCGTGGTATATTTCTCCATGCTGCCAACCACTCCCATCTTACCTTTTTCTTAAACCCTCTAACATTCTGAGTAATGATCCGAATGTCGGTTCGTCGGGAGGTTGGTTGGAGGTCAGGTTCTCCATCTGTGTGATAGGTCAACTGGTCAAGTAATACGCTTTGTGCATACGCGTCCAGTGGAAACTCTGGCGCCACACTCATTTCTGGTGGTGAGGTTCCCTTAGTATCTCAAAGCCACTGGCGCATCTTCTCTAGTGATGATTACCTTCCTCCACAACACGGTTCATGAAGACTCCAAATACATCCCAGGTGATGGAATGTGTTGTATCCGGCTAGAAAATAGGCCCTATACTCCTTATTCGATCGCAGTGCTCGTAAATGCCGTTGCAACTGTTGGGGTAGAGTGTCGTTTGGTCGTCCATTTTCCCCAAGTAGTGCAGCATTTTTTCAGCGTAGACATGAGCGCACAAAGATAGTTGCTAAGCTGACTAATTTTTTGGGTGCACATAGACGCATAACTGCATCCTGTCCATATTCCTCCGTTTGCTCGAGCGCCCATTCATGGGCACTGTTGATGATGGCCTTTTTCATGTGGTCATTCTGAACTGAGGCAGCTCTCCGCTCCCACTTCGCCAGCCGCTGTACTCTGGTTGGGTCTGACTTCTCATCTAATTGCCCTGCTTCCACCGCTAACTTCCAACCCTCCATTCGCCATCTCTCTGTTAATTCCACAATGACTTGAGGTGCTAATCGTTGTTTGATTTCGTGAGGAGAGCTAAACGTTCGCAGCATGTGCAGCAATTTTGCAGGTTCGGCCCGAGCAGCGATGAGCCATGTGTCAGTAGAAGCTTCAACATCTGGGAATGCCACCACTGTCTGCGAATTCCATGTACTAGCATAGGCACTCCAAAAATAGCCAACTGGGGATTCCAGTGTGGCTGTTGGTGTTGTCCACCTTCTCGTCCAAATTTCCAACCTCTTCGAATAATGTTAGTAGATTCTTTTTGGATCGACATTGCTCCGCTTCTTTAAAGGCACAGCTCGGTTGTTCGCATTTACGACTTTGCCATCCTCATCTCTCCTGTCCTCCGGTGTGGCTTCATGGGCTCGTTTACCGTGAAGAAAGTCCCGTTCTTTGGCTTTGCGGGTTTCAGGTTCGCACTCCACTCCCGTTTTCCGGGAATTGGACTAAGTACAATGATGTCTCGCTGCAGTAGCATTCCGTAAGCTGCTAAAGTATCGTTACTCCCCCAGTTTGAAGCAGGGATGAATTCCGTAGGCTCGGAAGAACTGTTTCTATAGTCCGTGAGATACTGTCGAAATTCATCGTCCGACACCGGGGCTGTCATTTTGTCGTAGCCCCTCCCCAGTCGGAGCAGGGTTTGTTTACGCTCTGCATGCGAATATTTTAGGGAGAAGTCAATTTGTGCCCTCGCCACGCACCCTTTTTTAATGCCGCTGCAGCTTGAGCGAGGCGTTTTGGATCATATTCGAGACTGCTATTGGTGAGTGCCTGGGCAATGGCAAATACTTGACAATGGTCTGTTGGCGGTGTTTGCACTGGCCATAAGCCCATTTCCTGGAGAGCAGTAGGAAGAGGGATTGCGTCATGAATTTGATTGTCAGCATTCGGCTTGGGTCCTTTGGTGGCTACTTTGATGTTCATCTTGCCTGTGATGCCTGCCACTGGACCCAATGCTTGCACAAATTCATCTTTGGCCGCATCTTCCACCACAAAGAGTTCGGCATGAAGTTTTTGCATCGCCTTCGCCGATAGCCTCGGTTTGGACACAACTGCTGTGCTACTGGGTTCCAAGTCTTGAGAGCTTATTTTCTCCGACGTTTCTACCATTAAGGGATTGTAACGCGACCACGCCATGTGAGTTGCTTCAGACGGATCGGATCGGTCCGGTTCTCGAGGATGGCTGCTCTCTTTGGGGTTTGCATTTTGCTCATCACCTCTGGACGCGTCACCGGACGTGCAGAAGACTCTGTCCGTGTATCTTTGGTACTTTTGCGCTTTGAATGAGTCGAGCCTCCATCAAACCATCCAGCTTCTGCCTCGACCTGCTCCGATTTCGCTCGAGTAGAGACCCTTTCCACTGCCACCGGTTGGTAGTGTGCTGTCTCGTGGTTCGATGTCGTGGCCCCTTGTCTCGGGGGTTCCGCTGCTGGTTGGTTGCGGGTGGTTAAGACCGCCATGAGATCTTCTAAACTCGTGAACGTGGCAGGCAGTGCAGCTAATGTGACAAGAGTAGCCTCAGACGCGTTGATGCTGCCCGCTCCGCGTAACGCTGACATCGAAAGACTGCATGTTCTCGCTAAATGCCCGGTTCCTCCACATCTCAAGCATTGTGGGCGGCCGCTCATATCTGGGTGCTGCACGATAATGACGGAGTTGTACCACATGATGCGCTTGATGTCCGTTAATCGGGCAGCCTTCTTGAGGAAAGTTGAGCTCGCAGGAGGTGGAGGTATTGAAGTTGGGTCCTGTTTGGTCCAGTCATTCAGGTCAAAAGGCACATCGAGTTCATGTTGAAAGAATGCAAGAACCCGGCTGAGATCCATGGTTCTCGCGACGTTTCGCAATACGACAGCGTAGTCTACCCTTTGGTAGACCAATGTCCCGTCAGAGTCATATCGAAGGCCCCAGACTGACTGATCTGACTCCATCTGCGCCGGTGCATGTGCATTTGTCAAGGAGTGCATGTGCTTATGAAACGGTATTTCCGCTGCTTCAAACGTTCGCGCTTCCTCCCTCGTGAAAAAATGAAAGTTGATCTCGTGTTTGGCTGCATTGTAGCTGATCGTTTTGACCACTGCGAGCATACGCCATACCATTGGCCTACCCACCGCTCGGTTCGTGGCCGCCGTAGAAACACTTTCCTGCAGACTTTTCGTGCTGCGAAAGGCTTCCTTAATTGGTAATTCACCTGTTAAGTCCATGCAGAGCTTGCCTTCTACTTGCGCTCGAATGGTCCCGATCACCCGTAGTTTGTGCTCCGTCTTCATGATTCTGCTGATGAACTGAGGGAGGCGGCGCCAAAGAATTGTTCCTTCGACCAGCCCTTGCACAATTCGCCATTCGTCCTCCGTTCCGTCCCGAGGCATTGCTCCTGCATGCTTCCCGTACGTCTTTTCACAAATCTGACGCAGAATTGCTGTCTCCTCCACTGAGTAGACATCTTGATTAAATAGAAAGGCTTTAGCGTATACGTTTAATCTTCCGAAGAAGATGCGTACGCACCCGACGTTTCACGTTGACTTACTCAAGCCGTATCGACCCGGCGGAGGTAAACGCTGAGGCGTTAGCCCGGGGCGGGTGTCGGCTCGAAGTTCCCCTGCAACAGGCTGGTCAGCGTGTTTACCTGACCCTGCAAGCCAGCCAGCCTCCGCTCCAGTTCAGCTAAGCGCCCGGCTTGCTGCTGCATGGCCGTCCCAGACCCAGACGAGCGACGCTCGAGCTCCACAAGTCGGTCAGAGACCGACTGGGGAAGGCTCACCCAGTCCATTCACTCATCGAGCCGCGTCAGCGCATCCCACAGTTGCGCACGATCCGTCGTCTCCTCGCGAAGTCGCGCGCGCAGTAAACGAACCTCGTTCACATACTGTCGGAACTCCACCTGAGTTGGCGGTGCCATCACTGGCTCAATGTCGTCCGCAACCGGCGCTGCTTGACGAGCAGGGTGTGCTCCACTATCATGTGGAGCGTATTCTAGTGAAGCGTCGCAGTCGTGGGCATAACCAGTATCTGGTAAAGTGGCGCGGGGAGCCTCACTCGCACAACTCATGGGAGTTGAAGTGCCGCTCCGGCAGGACTGTCCAAACGCTGAGGACGCTTTTGACCTCCGTGGTCGACAGCCCCCGACCGCTACCCCGATCGCGTCGCGCTTCCCGCCAGTAGGACGGGGGGCTAACAGGTCAGAAGCTGAGCTCAAGCTTTGACCCTGAGCTGCTGCAGCCGACGACTCACTACGGTGAGGAACCGCAGCGCACGATTGAGCATTAAGGACGATCCCTTGAACACGGCGGTGAGCCGCAGGCAACAGGCGTTTCGCCTTCAACTTCGCAAAGTCGAAGCGTAGCCGACGTTGCAATCGGACAACGTCCTCACGAAAAATAGATCGGAGAGCAGCAACGGAGGGAGCCGGCGTGCTCCTTCCACCCAAGACTCAAATTGAGCATCGTCCTCGTTAGCGAGCTCACCCATCTGCAAGACGACCGGGTAGGTCCGTATGTGTGGGACAGATTCTTTGCGCTGCTGACACAGCGGTACTCACGTGGCGTCGTGTGCTGCAGCGTCAGCAATCTCTCATGAAGAGCCGCGCGAGCAGCATGCTCTTCTGCAGTACGCGGCGCGGGTCCACATATGTAAGCCCCAAGAGCTGCCCAGCAGCCTGCCTCGAAACCATAATCACGGCGGCTCGGATTGAGCAGTGGCCGAGCCACAGGACGCTGGGAGCGTGGTGCACTCTCCTGCGCCGCGAGCTGCTGGCTCTGAGCCTCATCCAGGTCGTTGGTCAGAACGTTGGGCTCCATGGACGTCCTCTTCTGCCGAGGGCAGGCGCGTCGCCGCGCGCAGGGCCGACACGACCGTCGACCGCTCGGGAAACGGATTTGGACTAGGCTCTCGGTGCCGTTCGGGATTGTCGATACGTCGAGGGCCGCTGGCCTCCGCCTCCTCTTCATGAGGCAGTTGCGTGTCGGACCCGTAGTCCACCTGCAACTCGCCCTCTTCGGCACCTTCGATTTCATCGAAGAGCAAGTTGCGGGCTAAGCGAATACGCTGCTGCGACGGATTAGTCGCGTCCCCTGCGGATCTGGTCATCACGGAGCTCCCGTGTCGACGGCGATACTCCGCGTGGTACTCGCTCACCGAGAGCGTCGAGCGTAGCCACGGCGAGGACGTAGCGGAAGAAGTTAGGCTGAAAACCGACGATGCACTGTGTGCCGAGGACGAAGATGGGCTCTTCCCGAGCGACTTTTGCGCTGCGTGGGGTCGATTGGCAAATGACCAACGCGCCGATGGCTCGCAGCCGGGTTCTCAAGGAGAATGTCGCTATAGCGCCGGGTCCCGTGACGTATGGTGATCTTTCAACGGTCTGCAATCCTCTGTTGAGGCAATGACGATTGTGGACACGTGGTGTTCACAGTCTGGAGGGGGAAGGTGTAACAGGGTTACATGGAGGTTACGGTGTACCCACCTTCCTCTCCCTAAAGCAGTACTCTGTACTGGATAGTGATTGGATATCAGTAGATAGCTTCACAACCACTGGTTGGATAGCTTAGCTTCACTATGCTAGATAGTGAAGCTTATAGATTTACACCGTAGGCGGCTTGGCCGCAGATAAGAACAAGAATACAGTTTACGTTTAGCAACGAAGAGGTCACAAGTCTTAGGTTTGACTTGTTTTCCCTATACCTTAATCCCATACAAAAATCTAAAACATGCATAAATGCTTGGTTTTAGCCTGCCTCCCGCAGACTGAACTATCGGATTTGACGGGTTGGGGCCTCGGGTGTTTACTAAAAACATGCATAAATGCTTGGTTTAAGAGCATTCCCCGCATATCAAGTTGATTGGACAAAATAGGCATTTATTGAGGAGATGGCTGGAAAAATCACTCGTTCCAGCAATAAATTTCGAGCCATTTTCACGGCAGCAGCAGACACGTTTTTACGTGCATCCGTTCAGTTACCGGTAGATGTTCTCACAACTGAAAAATCGGCAAAAGAAAGATTGCGTTCGTAGCCGACAGTGTAGGTGCCATCGTGGAGACCTGCACTGTGGCGGGCTGATGAAGGTGGCTGCTAGTCACGAGCTATGGTGTGGGTTCGAGTCTTGCTTTGCTAGCGACTTTTGTTTGCGTGTTTGGTACAACACTGCAAGCAGAGTTTTTGGTTGCAATGATGATTTCATGCTGACATCGTTTGCGTTTGTATTGCTTAGTGGCGCGGCAGAAGAGTGACGAAGCTGGCCGGGAGGAGAACGCCAACGCGGACGTGGCGTGAAGCTGACAAGTTCTGGGGACGTCGGCGAGGAGACCTGCACTGTGGCGAGCTGGTGAAGGTGGTTGCTAGCTACGTGCTGTGGTGTGGGTTCGAGTCTTGCTTGGTTGATTGTGTTTGTTGGGAATGTGTAGACGCCGTGGTAGCTGAGTTAAATCTGTCAAAATGTAAGTTGTGGTATTTGGGTGTGTAGTATTTGAACTAAGAGGGAGGGCCGCTTTGCTTACTACATGTATCGAATCGGATTGGGAAAACTGAAAGTCGGATCTCGTCACTAAGGGTCGTTCTTAACCGAAATGTTATTGTTGACGCGTGCGTTGCATGCGTGCCCTACCCCGCGCGTTCAGTTGAGAATGAAACACAAAGAATTTGACTGGGTAGTGCGTCAATAGAAATTAACCAATAGATGAAGCAGCCCTGTGGTTCAGTCCGCAAAGTCCATTTCGATGAAGCCCGAAGACGACCGCACACTGGAAGCTCCAGTGGCGCGCATTCTTGCGCCGGAGCTCGCTGGGGTTGCACCCACGCACCTGTCATCGTCAATCCCAGCGCCATTTGCCGTCGCCCGAGCTCGCCACATTATTAGACCTGCTTCCGTCCTGGAAAACATTGAGCACCATGCTCCACCTCAACTTGCGTACAGTTCTAAAATCTATTGGCGGGCGCTTGGATGGTGTTAGGGAAGGGATTGATACTGTTCCTGTTGCACGGAGTGGTTCCGTAAGAGAGGGCCATTTTGCCTGGGGGACGTACGAAAAATGCCACAAGATCTCATTCGAAAGGAATGTACACTACGGGAAATTAAGCTGAACACCCGAACAAACAAGGCGACTCGTATTAAATGCGTTCGCCACTACGACGATCTCGTGAATAGGGGCGAAGGGCCTTCGGCTGCGTCAACCATGGCAGCAGGGAACACTCGTCGGACCAGACACTGTATGTACCGCCTAGCGAATGTTTGCCTGTCGAAGAATATGGTTACGAGGCTCATCGAAATAACTGGTGCGTGCAATTCATTTGTATGTATCATTCATTGTAACGAATACGATGTTGTATCTGCTTGTTTGAGCAGGCAGAAACTTTGATCGAGATGACTTGGACAACGTCTAGTACTTCCAGAAAGCTCAATTCTGGCGCGATGTTGAAACGGCGTACCAGTTGGACGACGAAGAGTACAGGGGCTAATCACTGATGATGTTGATTTTGCTGGTATTGATCCGAGTATCACTGTTCCTCACAATGCCGCGAAGTTGGAAGAGTTATGGAAAGAGTTGACATCCTTCTTCAGCATTTATGAAGCCAACTTTCGTTTGTCAGGAATGCACGACCAGGAATTCAAGAAGTTCGTTCACGGCAAAGCTGACGTGCTGTACCTGTGGTACTGGACCAAGGTAATATTTTCGAGTTTATTTATTAATTCCGCGCGTAACGAATTTATTCGACGTAACGTCTGTATACTCGACCTGAAGCACTCAACTCGGTTTGTGGCGGCATGTATGAGGAAGATGAGTTCGATTCACTCTCGAATGATGCTACCTCCACCACAACGCGTGAGCGTTGCGGTAACTCCACTTCCACACCAAGTCAGCGGAACGGAATCAAAAACCGGGTTGTGCGCTCACCTGCCAAGTCAAACAAAAAGCAAAAACCGGAGACGGATACTGTGGACGTGCTCGTTACACTTGTTGGGCGATTTGCGGCGGCACGAGAGGCGGAAGTGGCTCTTGCAAGAGATCAGGATCAAGTGGCATTAGTACGAGTGCGTGCTGAGCGTCACAAAATGCTCGATGATATTCGAAAACGGATTTAGACAATCGAAAGCGAGATGAACTCCGCTGCGAGCCCTATCAAACTTCGACTGGAGGGAGATTTAAACTTTTGCTTGATACCCCAGCGCCCTACCAAAAATGCATGAGCTCTTTTGGGGAACTTATACATGGGCAGAGTAACGCACCGACGCTCTACCGCTCCAAATATGATCGAATTGCTGTAATTCCAATACAGCAATTATAAATCACCAGACGCACACGTACAAGCTACTCAGTCAAAGTGCCACTTCCTACTGGATGTTTCGAAGGCCACACAGTGGCGAAACTTGAGAGATGGCTTCTAGCCATTTTGCTCGGCTCTCCCCGGTTGAAAATTGGGCAACCCCTTGGAAAGCCACCCCCGCTACAGATACGGAACCCACCGTCCTTGTCCGCCACGTACACTTGGGTAGTCGACTCCTCTGACCAAGCTCGAATTGAAGGTCACTCATCGGACGGAACAACCAAGGTCACTCTGCTTCAAAAGATGAATGGACTGGAATGAATAATTGCAGAAACCACACATGGAAACCAAGATGAGAGGAAATTACGGTCTCGCACCCGGCGGGATTATCTTCGAAGCGAATCCGCAAATTCACGGATTTCCATGGGAAGTCCATAATCGTCACGCACGAGCCAAGATTTGACACCAACCCAAGAAGCGGAACGGGCAGTGGTTGGTGCCGAAATCATGTAAGCGCAAGGATCAAGTGAGGTGTGCAATTACCAGTAGCGGTAAACTGGTACACCACGCAAGGACTGTGAAGGCAGTCCAGATACAGAGCATTCTCCGTTTGCCTGAGGTGAGGTCGGGGCTCCGCAACTTGCACGCCCGACGCGCCTCATTTCCAGAGACTCCTTCCCAAGAAGCTGCACTACATCTCCAAGAGGTGCCGTGGACCGACGGCATCGTGCGCATCGACGTGCAGTACCAGCGGTATAACCTTCCGTGATATAGGTGAGTTTGACCCTTGCCAATTCATTGGTGACTGCTTCCTGGACTCGTGTAACAACGTCGCGAGTACGAAGTTCTGCACTCCAAGCTGCTGCAGCCTGGCGGCACGTTGCAGCAACGCACCTTGGACTCTCGAGACACTGAGACTCTTCGACACTGGGCGAGTGGGGCTCGGAGTGTTCACGATGGCTAACCTGGGCGTGGGAGACGTGCTGGACGAGTATTGCGGGAGTTGAGTGAGTTTCCAACCATTGTGGAAGGGCAGCCAGATAAGGTGGTGAAGCAAAACAGCGGCTTCACGTTGTTATACAACGCTAAGTCCTCAAACCAGAACTTTTTCTACGTTGACGCGCTAAAGCACGGATCGATAACCCGCTTCATTTGCCACGCGTGCGAACCCAACGCGACGTTCGTGGAACAGCAGAACCGCTTGATCGTGAAAGTTGTGGTTAAGATGATCAGAAATGTGAGCGCCGGCGCTCAGATCGCCGTTCATTACGGAAACGAGCGGTGGTTCCGGTGTGCATGCGACGACTGCTGGAACGCGGATGCCAAGCAGAGCGAGGGTGATACAACACACAAAACGTAGAAGAAGAAAGAATATCACATACTAGATTGCAGATTACGTTGTTTTAGCTAACTTCTACAAATGTCACGAGCTCACTTGGTCTAAAACGTTGTTGAATTAAAAACAATGTAAACACTCGCGTGGTAGACTTCCAGTTTGCTGATGCGTGTACATTAATCCACCTGTCATCTACTCATTCCTTTTTGCGTGTGCTGAGTTACTCGTAGCTCAACGCCGGCTCATTTGATCGAGGGCGCCCGGCATTATCAATCACAACGACGTCCGTTCGTTTGCGCTTACGTCGCCAAACAAGGATTTCCCTACCGCTACTGTCCACACTTGCAGCACACCGTAGCGCGAATAGCACGTGTATACAGGAACCGAACACGAACCAATAGTTGCACCCACACCACTGCTGTTCTAGATCGACTGACCAGCCGGCCCATGGCTGCCCCTCCACCTTCATTCGGGTGTAGTTGGCCCCCATCTGAGCTGACACAGCAATTCCTTCTTCGCTGCGTTTGTTGGGTGCCACTGCGACCCGAGGAGCTCGCAATGACACGACTCGCAGCTCTGACTGAGATCCAACAATGACACCATCGACAGTTTGCCCCTCCGCCAGACCTATCAAATTATGCCGCATCAGCTCCGACACACGGCGCGCGAGGGTTGCAGTCGGCACCACGCTAAATTCAAATGCTCGCGCGCTGCTAGACTGATCTTGGCAGCAGGTACTTAATTATCTCAGCAGAGAGCCCATTTTCAAACGACGACACAGAGTATAGTCATGCTTTTAAAGAGCGTTAAAAGTCTCCGCCGGGTTGTTCGCTGTCGCGAACCCGGGCGGTGTCATGTACGCCTGCCACCTTGTAAAGCTGCCAGTCAACCACTGTGCACACATATACTTCGCAAAAGGCAGTACCCCTTTTTCTTGAACCCAACGCTGGAGTATGGTTTTCCGCATGCTCAAAAACGTCGCTTGCGACCTCGCAAAGTGTAAATCGTAGATATCACGCAAAAACTAGCTTGTGCGCCGGAGGAAATCGACTTGATGTGTTCCTGAACCTTCTTCATTACGTGGAAGTAGCACATCAAGAATCTGAACGCGGGGTTGTCTCCAAATACTGATACGAGAGAATTGCATTGAGCTTTGTCGCCGCCAGCCACGGCATATTGGACCGTCAAATGCTTCTGTGTAACCCAGTAGTAAATCCGACGCAGCGACATCAAATCAGCTTCGAAAACTGGCTGCGTCTCTTGCGATATAGCAAAGAGAGCAACCAAATAGAATCTGCGCGAGCGGTCCGAGATCCCCACTACTAGCACAGTGTAGGCACACTGATTCATTTTGTATGTGGCATCCAGGTGTAAAATGAAGCTTTGCGCTGGCACTATCCTCCGCAGCATCAACGCCTTTGTCGTGAGACCGATAATGAACGGTTTCTCGTCGGAGCCGTTGCCGACTATAGGTTTACCAACATTGTCCATCTCCCAGCCAAACGTGAAGGTTTGAGTCATAGGCTCAGACCCGTTAAAAGAGTGGTCGTATACACAGCTCTTGAGTTTTTCGACGCGATCGTGATTCTCCATCTTCGTACGGCCATAATGATTCACAAAGTTGTGCACTGTTTTTAGTGAGGGCAGTGTCTCCGCAGGGACCGCAAACTTGCGAGACAACGCGTGGCGGATCCGCATCGGCCGCAAATGGGTCTCTGTTTGCTCACGACAGAACGCCTTCTGTGTCGTTGACAGCTTCTTGCGCCTTGGGGACGCCAATAGAGTACTGTGCTCGCCGTACTCGAAGAGCGAGGCGTGTTCTGAGTCCACACACGTAAGGATCTTCCCGTGCCACGTGCACTGGAGGTTGCTTGCGTCGCAGCACCCTTCCGAGCTGCCCACTAGAAGGCGGTAACCCTCTTGTGTTCAGCTTCAGGCAAATAGTGTACGCCATCGTTTGGCTCTTGTCTATATCGAACGACTTGAGAGTCGCGACAACCTCGTCGGCTTCGGCGGCGTCCACGTTGACAGCTCTCTCTCTCCAGCTCACACGACTCGGCATGATCGTTTTGCTGGAGGTGGTTTTGAGAAATGTGGTGGCTCACACACCAATGCTACTGTGGGCCACTTCTCTTTAGAACGAGCGCTGGTTGGCCAGCTTCCACCTAACCGCGCCCCGATTGCGCGCTTCTCGCGAAGAGTATAAACTAAACTTTCTATTGTGCTGGCACAGCCCTTTGTGGTGCTGACCAGTTTCTGTGGTGCTGACTCAGACTCACTGTGTCATGGCTGTACTTTTGTGTGCCTGTGAGGCGTTCTCCGCTTTTGGTACAAATTAGGCCTGATACGGCTCAACAGTCGCAGCGTCCTGGAACGTTTAGCCTGACATCCTGGCACGTCAGGCTCCCGCCAAGGTACGGGACAGTATCCAACAAGTAAAATCCCTCAAAACCATTTAACATTATCTGTTCTCTGGTATTTATTTTAGAGCAGGTGCGATTTTGAAAAAAAACTGCCAACTATATAGCTATCTCGAATAATAAAATGCTTTTTATATTAATATTAATTTGCAGAATATAATGTCCTGTAGAAACTAATAAATTACCTGTGTGTTGCCTGTGTCGTCCACCTCTCAAGAATCTACTACAGTGATCTGCTTCCTCAGCGAACACCTGATATATATAGAGAATGCAAGTATATTTTATGTGACAGCCTTCTTTGTTTCGTTTTAATTGCACTTGGAACATACGTTTTGAAAGGCTATTTAGTGTTGGGTGTTCGCTGAGGAAGCGTATCACTGTACAAGTATTACGGTACATGTAGCTGAGATGTATGTTGCGCGAAGGTGTGCCGCCTGCTTGTTATGGCAACTTGACAGTACAAATTCATGTACCGGTACCGGTACGTTTATCTGGTAAAGTTCATCTGCTCGCGGCTTCGCGGCACAAGCGTGTGCGAAGCAGGCGCAGGAGATGCGCCGGGGAGGTATATTAATAGCGTCATTAAATGAGAAAAAGGTACTACACACACGAGGGCTCCTGCTATTATAGTCGGTACCCCCCTTTATTGTCGTCCCTGTATTATTCCCCTGAATATCAGAGCTTCATCGTGCAACGCGCGACTTTATTTCAGAGTATATGAGTGATCCAACATGCTTGTCAAAAATCACAAAAATTAGCAACAGTACCAGCTCAACAGCTCATCTCCAAATCTAATAAACCCTCAAGAACTGACAAATTTACATGTCAAGTTTTGCCTTTGGTCAGATTCCTCTCATAATGCAACTTCAACTTGCTAACTTTAGGAACAGATATGTATGTATCAACCTGAGTGAGTATCTTCCACGATGAAACCAAAACACAATTCACCGCTTCTCATGTTCGTCTCCCCACCACAATGTTAAAACTCACTCTTTTACGTTTTAAAACATTTGGCATGAAAGCTACGCCTCCGTGAGGGTACCCTTTCGACAAGACTGTAAGCGGTGAGGCTTCAGCCTCCGCAAACGTGCTGAAAGCCTCGACCTGTAGAAACATGATGCCGGTACGTGTTTAACCAAAGCAGTTCACTTCCCGGAAGCTAGCGCACGGCCTTGTTTTTTACACCTGAAAACTGCGAACCCCTGGCCCGGGTCCCCGAATTCTGCATCAGTTTAAGCATTTCATTTTTCGTACTACGTGTATTTTTAATACACGTACCGATTTCAATAGAGAACTGTTGTTTCTGAAATTAGAGAATTTTCAACTTCAAAATGGCAAAAAGAAAATTCAATACGTCATAAGGTAAAATCAAAATGACGTGAATAGAGAAGTGACAGACGCACGTTTTTATATTAAATATAATGACGGCAACATTTTTGCCTTCTGGCACCTGGATAGCTAACATTTTGATTTTACATTATGACGTATGGAATTTTCTTTTGCCATTTTGAAGTTGAAAAGGTGTGGTTCTTGGAATAACGGCAGATAAATTACGGATAAATTACCACCCGATGTTCCAATTTTTATAAGATCCAGTGGAACAATTCGGGTCCAAGGAATATAATTTGGATATCTCGACCAAAACCCCGCGAGAATTAAAGTTCTCCAAGGTGATCGTCCAGATACAAGTACTGACTGTACATTTTTAAAGTGTAATTTTGGGAGCATCCGTTCTTACAATAAGCAACATGTCGCGAATTAGCTCCTTGGAGCAAAACAGCCTGTTGAACAGGGACCTCAATCAGTGACTGATTCAGTCAGATGAGGATAATCCTACAGTCTAGGTCCATCACCAACCACATGGGAGAAAGGAATAGACACTGTAATGCACCGTAATATGTTGATTACGATCAAGAAATGGGGAACGGCTCTCCGTGAGAGTCACATCAAACGAAGGTTGGCGCAAATACCATTTCGAAGGCGCAGTTTCCTATTTGCGCGACCGAAACAACTCTCCTCCTTTTCCTTTCAGTGTTTCACGGTCGCACTATGCGCGCATCCTACGTCTTACTGGCAGCCGTGGGATTCATCTCCAGAACTGCTGAATCGGTATCTGCCGGGAACCACGATCAATTGTCCAAGTTGGTTTCGTCAGATACGTGATATACTGACTCTCCAAACCCTCGATGAAATTGGGGCTGAAATCGATCTGCCTTTGCATGGCCTTTCTCAAAATTTCCGGATGGACGCTACTCTCCTTTAGCTCCACGAAGAAGTTTTTGGACGAATACACTGCCAATCCACGAGTGTCCTTCTTGTCCCAATTCGCCACGATACTGAGTCTCTCTAGATCAACCATTTTGTTGAGTTTCTTCACATCCAACAACTCGTCGAGATTTTTCGCATTAAGGAAGGCAGACACCTTTTTCGGATCAAGAAGTTCTTCCAGCTTGCTCATAGGGAAGATATCGTCGGCTTTTCCAGGTGCGAGGAAGTCGTCGAGTTTAGCAGAAACAGCTTTGAATGTCGAATCGTCAAGCGCAAGAAGCTTGGCCATCAATTGCTCACGGCCCCTCTCTTCGCCGCTGAGATCTTCGTTGGCGTAGCTCCTCATGTAGCGAGATCTGTTGTCATTCTCTTGACCACCGATGTCAAAGTTCGTTTCCGCTGGGTTAGACTGTCAATACAGCTTCGATCTTTCCAGTTTTTGTCATTAAATTGTGCCTGCCTCAATAAAAGATTCCCGCAAAAATCTGATTCCCCAAATTCCAATTCCAAACAATGATATGCATAAAACGGACAATTAGGTCTGGGACAGTTAATCGCAGGACTGGAATAGGTTTGGCGGGGGTTTCTATTTAATTCAGAGCATTTGTTGTGATAATTGTACACCTTGTCCAGCAAGTTGGCGGTCGGTCGGTTGGTATGTGATCTTGTGATCTGTGATCTGTCGGTTGGAATGTGATCTTGTGATCTGCGACCAGTTCAACATGCAACTTGCATGTATAAATGGTACTGACAAGACAACTCATCCCCGAGATAAAAAGGGGACGAAAGCAACTCGCTCGGCAGGCCGAAACAACGCCTGCGGTTTAAAGATCCATATGCGCAGCACGCGGGCTTAAACCCAGGACCAAGCAGGGTCACACCTTGCTCGACTTAGAGCTGTGTCACCGCTCTCAGGGTTTCATGAGGCTCGTGTGTACCGTAAAGTTCGGATTCAATGAGACAGTGGTAAAAGGTTAATTGCTATATAAATGTTTTCAAAATTCGAGGACAATTTTAGTTTTTACGATCGTAAAAAGAAAATACATACAATTTCCAAGTTATTTCAAAATATTTGAGTTTAGTTTTTACCACTGTCGCATTGAATCGGTGTGTCTTACTGATTCCAAACTTTACGGTAGTTTTCCTGTCGGCATCTCCGACTTTCATGATTTGAAGCAAGGTGACATCCGTCCTCCAGGCGACTTCAAAGTGTATACGATATAGAAAAAGACTCAGAATCATACATAACCTCTAGCGATTGGTATTTTTCAACTTTTCTCGAATTGAATGGTATAAAACGTTTAAAAAGTTTTTCACGTTTGTACATGCGGTCTTGTAAACTCAGAGCCAAGCATCCGAGGACAATTGGTTGGTTTGGAGCCAGAGAGGCTAGAGCGCTTCCTCGAAGAGGCTAGATTTGAAGTTCCTTTTGGAATTGGCCAGCAATGTCAAGAAAGAAGGAGATAGTTTGGGGCTTCTTCGACGAATGCCCAAAAGGCAGCTACAAGGTTCCTCGCGCGCGATGTCGCTACTGCAATACAACGGTTTCTGCAACAACGAAAAACATGAGAACCCACCTCACCAACTGTGGTGCAGTTCCTTCCCCACTTGGTCGGTTGATGATCGACGATACGTTAGAGATCAATGATCAAGAGCGTCGAGATGCCGGTTACTACTGTATCTCCAGTGAGAGCGAGATTTTCTCTAAAGGTTTAAAACGTCCTCAGCCTGAAAAAGATCGAAGTGGGTCCTGCAACGTTAATGGTCGCAGATTTTATGTCCTTTAAAAAATAAAACGTTGCTTTAATGCACGTTAACGTCGTTTTTAACGTACAGTTTCTGGAACGAGGGGTGAAGGCAAACTCCCACAGATATGTTTTAGGCAACAGTCATATGCTTCGAAAGAGAGGCTTGAATATCGTTGATTTCTCTAGTCCTTGCTTAAACCCATTCAGTCTATTTCAACGAGACAAGGCACGTCAAAAGACTCCTCGTATTGCGATCAGGGATGAGGCAAACGTGAGAGCTCCTTCGATTTGAGGACCATGCACCATATGGGTGCCCCAAATTACGTTGCTGAAAGGGATTTATTGTGCTCTTGGAAGATCTTAAGTTGCTGTAGAACATTGATGCAACTTAATTAACGTTGCAGGAACGCCATTCGAAAAAGATGAATTATTGTGCTTTGCAACCAGTTTGTCCAGCTATATCGTGCAGTAGTTAGTAGTGCTAAATCAAAGAGGCTTTGAATGGGGCTTTCCGAAGTCGTGTTTCATGCACTACAAGAGCAAAAAATGGCACGTCTAGAAAGTGCCAAAGCAAATACAAGTCGTGCTAGGGCTGTTGGAACGCTTTCAGATCACACAGGCACATCATGGGGAGTATGAAGCATGCACGAGTTACAGCAATTCGTACTTGAGTACGATTTATAGTTATCTCGTACAAGACAAGTCGTACGAATTACAATCGAAAGTGCCAAAAGACTGCAAAGCACAATAAAACCTCGGTTTTTCTTGCAATAGAAAATGAAGCAATCCTTAATAACCTCCACAAATATTAAATTTCAGTGGACTCGTTTTGTACCACTAGCACGAGCCTGTAGGTATGCTGCTGATATTGCTGCATCCTTTTACTGCAGACAGCATGGGATAGAAGGCCCGACAGTCTCCTCCTCGCGGACAGAGCCGCTCGGAAACGGGATGTCGGCAAAAGAAAGGTTGTCTTTCAGCTCCACGGCGAAGCACACGGCAAGTTTGCCATAGTTGGCAGTGTTCGTCCACCCGGGAATTGCGAGCGCAGCACGATCGACACGCAGTCGCCCAGCTTGATATGATCGAGCAGGCTGGATGAGCGGTCGAAGTACTTGCGGTGGTGGCGGAAATTCCGACCGGCACGAAGGTTCGGGTAGAACGGCACGCGCGCCGTCTCCATGCGCTCCCCTCGGCCATCGGCGACGTCACCGCCACCTCGCACCACGACCAGGTGTGCCGGTACGTGCCGTTGTGCTCGCGTGCGTCCGTGGCCCAGCCCTGGTCCTTGGACTCGCAGTCGGCCACCAGCAGCGAGCACTTGCTCACGTCCACTCCAGGCGGCACATCCAGCTCCTCTGCAGTCGGCAGCTGTAGCTGCAGATATTCTTCGTTCATGTTACTGCGTCCACGACAGAGATCCGCCGTCTCGGCTTGGAATGCCAGCAGTACACCTGCGAACTCGAGCACATTGTTCACCACGTCTACCGGGACCTGGTGCTGCGCCACGACGGACGCGATGTACAGGATCTCGTCCATCGGGCGAGGCTGAATAGCCGACTGCTGCTCCTCCTGCGTCATCACGTGCGCCTCGCTGGCCGAGAAGATGTCGTCGTTCACGAGGTACACTGGATTCGCCATCTTGATCGTCTTGTCTTTTGAGATCAGAGATTCTGTGACGCACTTTGTATTTTTTCGACCAATCGCAGTTCAGTTGAAGTGGCTTCAAGGGTTGTGGGCCAGAACTTCTTATGTTGTGAGCTGATTGTTGAAAGGGAGAACTCGGACTATATATATTAATACAGTGATCTGCTTCCTCAGCGAACACCCAACACTAAATAGCCTTTCAAAACGTATGTTCCAAGTGCAATTAAAACGAAACAAAGAAGGCTGTCACATAAAATATACTTGCATTCTCTATATATATCAGGTGTTCGCTGAGGAAGCAGATCACTGTACATGTATTATAATTAATGTGTAGCAACTTGCTACAACTGTAGCAAGGTAGTCCCCTGTCACATTCAATCGAACCCCGAACCTCGTTTTTGAAAGGTCGGAGAAGGATTCTCAGGTCGCACTACAGTAGCGATTCCCCATGGAGCGCAAGGAGAAGGACACGCGCAAGCCCCGGCCGCAGCAGCTCGTGTTCTCCACCAAGAAGGCGGGGCGCAAAGCCAAGGCGCGTCAGCAGCTGCCGCCTCCCCCTCCGTCTTCAGACAGCGTCAAGGCGCAACAGGAGTCGAACGCCCCGTCCCAAGAGCGCACAAGACATCGCTCCAGTCGCCATAGCCACTCGGTGAAGCGCATGCGGCCGTCGCGCGCGCTGCTGCAGGGCGACCACGCGACGGTGGCGCAGTGTGTACGCGCTATGGTGGACCGCAAGACGGACGCTGCGCTGCTCGTGGACAGGAGCGGACTGCTCACGGGCATTTTGACGGACAGAGACGTCGCGGTGAAGGTGGTGGCGGTGGGCAGAGACCCCGCGCGGACGCTGGCGCACGAGGTGATGACGCCCGACCCGTCATGTGTTTCAGCCAATGCGAGCGCGATCGACGCGCTCAAGAAGATGATCTCAGGCCAGTTCCGCCATTTACCTGTGACGGACAATGACAAAGGTGGAGTAGGTAGTTAGTTGGAGGAAGTTAAGAGGTGTAGACTGATGTGGTTCCTTGGTGGTTTGTAGTGGTGGGTATTCTGGACATCGCCAAGTGTCTATATGAAGCTATTGCCAAGCTGGAGCATGCGTATCGGAAGTCGTCGGACCGACTGGAGGAGACTGTGAAAAAGGTACAAGTGGACTGCTGAGGGTGAGATGGGTGTGCTGGAGTTGATGTTGTGTTGGTGAATTTTTAGTTGCAGGAAAGCATGTCTGATTCGTCAGAAGCTAATTTATTCGAGTCGTTGCGGCAAAAGGTAGGTGTTTGTAGCTGGCAGCATGTTGTTGAGGTGAGTTTTCATGGTTGTTGTGTTTGATGTAGCTCTTTCTGCCGACGCTCTCTGCAATTATCATGGAAGGTTCGGAGGTGCCTGCCCTGGGGCCGATGTCGACTGCAATGGACGCAGCCCGCATGATGCTAATACAGAAGACTAGCGCTGTAATGGTTTGCGATGAAGCAGATCGAACAGTGGGCATTTTCACGACCAAGGATTTGATGCGGCGTGTAGTGGCCATGTCACTGGAACCAAGTCAGTGCTTGCTATCCAGCGTGATGACACCTGACCCTCGGACAGCTACACTGGGAACTACGATCTTGGAAACGCTTCATTCGATGCACAACGGACAGTTCCTGCATGTGCCCGTGTTCGACAGTGGGAAAAGATTGGTTGGAATCGTAGACGTGCTTCAGGTTACGCGTGGCGTCGTTCAACAAATGGGCACTTTCCAAAGCGTAAAAAGCGATAGCGTGCAACCACTCTGGGATCAATTTCGCAGCAGCCTAAAAAGCACAGAAGATGCTGCTGAAGAAATCGAGGACGATGGATCAAACGTGGGCGTAGATGACCCCGATGGTAATGGAGTAGACATTGCATCCTTGGTAGGGCGTCAAACGTGGAGTGACTTTCAATCATCAACTGGAGCAAGTGGCACAGGCGACCCGGCACTATTGGATGAAAACCCACTTGACAATGGAGAGCATGCACCTGACGTGTTTGTTTACAAGCTTGCTGACTGTTACGGGAACAACCATCGGTTCACTAGCTCCGCTGAATCAGTGAAACAGCTTCTGGTGGATGTTCAGACCCGACTTGGTGACAACACAATCCGCCGAATCCTGTATGTCGATGATGAAAACGACCATGTACGTAATAAGTAGATGTGTTTGACGGGCTCAACTCCTAAACTAATCGCTTTTTTGCAGGTACTGCTCTCCGAAGATTCCGATTTGAAGGATGCTGTAAATCGAGCTCGTACTTGGGAAACAAGTACATCCGTCTAAAGATTCCTCATTATCGACTCGCGGTGCGCCGAGCGCTTGCGCACAACACTGATGCAGCGATAGGTGTGGTTGTATACGCCGCTGCGGTGGCAGCTCTTGCCGGTGCCTCGTTTTTCCTGAGCAGACGGAAGTAATGGAACAAGCTACCAGATAGGTGTTGTGAGTTGACCCACGTGGCAGTCAGATTCTACGAAAGTTTTATAATTGGTACCCGAGACGCATACATCGAGTCTCGAGATCCAGATGAATCGAATGAAGTTTTATTGCGAAGTATGCCTTCAAGTAGAAAGTAAAGCCCACATGCATTGTCTCCCTCTCGATATATGAACTCGCCTTGACCAAAAGCATTTGCACAGCACTCCCAACAAAAGCATTTTCTAGCTCAGTCAAAAATGGCCGAACGCCAGTCAGTAGCGATGCCTTGAATAAATATGGCTGCCTGCTAAGTAGAATTCAGTGATCAAAAATAACCGATTGCAATACAGCAGTCTGACGGGCGCACTGTAATGAGAGCAACGAGAAATACCCTCCTTCAGGAAGCGGTGCGCGAGACTGCTGCCGTGATGTGCATCATGCTGAAAAGCGACAGCAAAACGATGGACTTCCACGAAAAGAACTGCGGGAAGTAGTAGAACAGTGTCCACAGACCGTAGAGGAAGACGCCCGTGAGAATCAGCAGCGAGTTCTGCGGGTTCAAAGCCTTGAGGTTGGTCTGCAGTGCTGCTTGTGGGTGGGGAGCTGGGGCTGCATGAAAACATTACGCAACACATCAATTTTCCATGTGGCACAACACAATCTAGGCAGCGCCTTCAACACGTACGCGCATCGGTAATGACGCTGTGGATCACGCCGTTTTCCTCAATGCCGTATTCCCCATGGACCGAGTGGGAATCAGCAGCATCCCCATGTAAATTAACCGAATCTTTTTGCCTTTGGCAATCTCGTCAGCGAAGAACTTAACCAAGGCAAACAACAATAACATCAGCGTGAGTCGAAAATACCAGTAATAGTAGCCCACGCAATTTAGACCGACCTTGTCCACAAAGTCATCCACTTCCTGCGTAGCCTTGAACCACGCTGATCGGATCTCTTCGCCTTGCCGTAGACGAATCGGCAGGTAGCCCTCTGGTACTTGCTTGGTTGCTCCATCGGCGGCTTTCTCCTCGCTTTCCGACTCCTACACCAACCACTAGAGTTAGAACGAATACCGAATTGCATAACCAAATTGACGCCATCTCACCGCTTCGGGTGCTGTCACTGACGCGATGATTCTGAGCAGCAAAACACAGTTAAATAAATATAAATTGTATGCTTTCGACCGTCGAAGAGCCATTTCACGCCACATACTCGGCCTCATCATTCACGAGTGCCCACTCGTCGTGTAGAGTAGATGGAGAAGAGGGAGCGAGCGCTGGTGAGCTCATCGGGATGACAATGGAGACGCGTTCGGCTTCTTCGCTTCTTTCGGTACCGGTATAGGAATGACGGAATACTTTGACCCCAAAAAAACGTACCCCAAAACCTAATTAGCCTAATTATTTGGGTACTTTGTGCTTACTTCAACATGTTCGACCCAATTTATGCCAAAATGAGGCCGACGTTTGTGATCTTTGTGAGCGCTTACTCCGGGTATCGTCGTGTTCACGCGGATCGAAGCCAAGCCAACGAAACGTGTAGGCGTCGTACATAATCAACGAATCGAACACGCGCGCTATTGTTTTCAGCATACTTCCTGTCCTCGGTTTACCATTTGCTGTTTGGAGAGGAGGCGATCCCGACACCACCACGCCATTTGCGTGCATCTTTTGACCCTCACGATCTTGTTGCCCCAGCTTCTTCTTGTTGTGCATCGTCGTGGAGATCTCCTGGAGACAAAGGTCGCGCGAGTTTTTGTGAGGTGCCCCGGTGGAAAGTACTCTACAACTTTCCCCATAAAAGACGAAGAGTAAAATTTATATTTATGAGTCTACATGTATCGGCTCGTACAGTGATCTGCTTCCTCAGCGAACACCCAGCATTAAATAACCTTTCAAGTTGTATGTTCCCATTTCGATATATAAATACATAGATCGCTTCCACATAAAATAAACTTGCATTCTCTATATATATCAGGTGTTCGCTGACGAAGCAGATTACTGTATCTATGACTCATCTCATTTTGCGCCATGTTCATCGCTTTCGTCAATTGACCAAAAGGATCCAACATGGCAGATCTTGTGGAACGCACGCAAAAGCTACGCCAGCACATCGAGGCGCTCATCCGCCGTGACGCCGTCAAGCGCTCGCTGCCCGTGGACGAGCGAGCGCTGCGACGCCGCGTGGACGACTATTACCTGCCCATGTTCTGCTGGACGACGGAGGTCGTGGAGGCTGCGCAGAAGAAACAAGGCGACACCAAGCGTTGCGTCTGTATTGGTCTGAGCTGTCCGCAAGGCGGTGGCAAGACGACGGCCTCCTGTACATGCAGGAGGCGTTGGCGCTCATGGGCAAGAAGTGCGCCGTCATGTCGCTTGATGATGTTTACTGGAAGCACGAGCAGCAATTGGCGCTCGCGAAGGCCAACCCAGGAAATCCACTGCTTCAGGTGGGAGATTTTTGTTGTTTAGAGATAAATGAGGTGGTTACCGGTAACTTGACTTGGCTTTGGTGGATTGTACAGTACCGCGGCAACCCGGGCACGATGGACGTACCGTTCCTGCTGGACTTGGTTAAGGAGTGCAAGACGTCCACTGAAGAGATCGCTTTACCACGCTACGACAAGTCGCAACACAATGGGCGTGGTGATCGCGCTCCTGTGACTGAGTGGGACCGCAAACAAGGTGCGCATAGTTTGCAAATGCAATCGATGGTTGTATGCCGATCGTATTTCTAATGTTGTGGTGCTAGGTCCGCTGGACGTGCTGCTGATTGAGGGCTGGTGTATGGGTTTCCAAGCGATCGATGAGTCGAGCCCTGAGCTGAGGTACGAACAATGAAACCCTTCACTGTCCCTGGTTGCTCTAGGAATACTTGCCTAATGATGCTATTTTGTTCGCGAAGTGAGCACATGAAGGCTGTGAACAAAGAGCTGCGTGCCTTTGACAAGTTCTACGTGGAGCTGGACGCCCTGGTTGTGATCAAGATCGACAACCTGGACTGGGTCTACCGGTACGTTCTCAGCAGCTCTCTAAGATAGCAATTGTAGCATTGCAAACGTTACACCTCTGGCCCACCTTATCGACGGCGAGCAGGTGGCGCGAGCAGCCGGAGCAGCTCCTGCGGGAAGCCAGGAAGCCAGCCATGACCCCCGAAGAGGTGCGCGACTTCGTGGACCGCTTCATGCCGGCGTACAAGACGTATCTCAAGGATCTCTACGCAGACCCGAAGGACTCGACGTCGCCGTTGGCCACAGTGCCGCGCCTCATTTTCTCTGTTACGGCAGCACGCGAACCAGCGGCCAAGCCGGTAGAATTCAACTTCACATCTGAAGCGTTGAAGGATTAGAAGCTCAATTTAGAGCAGCTCAAAATGACATGTTCTTGTTTCGCCCAGCTCTACATTGGGTTCTTCTCTCTTTTAAATGTTTAACCTGTGGGTTATTTACTTGTGTCTTTTCGATATTGAACAAAACGCGAGCGGGGTTTTCGAGTCAACAAATTCACCCAACAGAAGAAAGTGGGTGGTAATTACCGCTCTGATCAGAGCCTGTCAGATTATAATACCTTCCAAACGCCTTCGGCATAGCCACCCGCACACGCCCGAGTCCATGGAGCGGTACCAGAAGCTGGAGAAGGTCGGCGAAGGCACATACGGCGTGGTGTACAAGGCCAAGGACCGCGTGACGGGCGAGGTGATCGCGTTGAAGAAGATTCGCCTGGAGGCCGAAGACGAGGGCATCCCCAGCACGGCCATTCGCGAGATCTCGCTGCTCAAGGAGCTGCAGCACTGCAACATCGTGCGCCTGTACAACATCGTGCACACCGAGCGGAAGCTCACGCTCGTGTTCGAGTACCTGGACCAGGACCTGAAGAAGTACCTGGATGTCTGCGAGAAGGGGCTGGAGAAGCCCATCCTCAAGTCCTTCCTGTACCAGCTCCTGCGCGGCATCGCCTACTGCCACCAGCATCGTGTGCTGCATCGGTGGGTCTTATTGGCTGTATGTGCCCATTGTTAGAAGTAATGTGCTAACTGGTAGTGTGTGATAGCGATCTGAAGCCGCAGAACTTGCTGATCAACCGCGAGGGAGAGCTGAAGCTCGCTGACTTTGGTCTGGCGCGTGCGTTCGGCATCCCTGTGAGAAGCTACACGCACGAGGTCGTGACGCTTTGGTATCGCGCGCCTGATGTCCTCATGGGATCGCGGTACGTTTCCCATCATTTTGAATTCCTGGTGTTGCGGATCTGACCGCTTGGTTGTAGGAAATACTCGACACCTGTTGACATCTGGAGCGTGGGCTGCATTTTCGCCGAGATGGCGAACGGCGGTCCGCTGTTTGCAGGCACGTCGGAGACTGACCAGCTCGACCGCATCTTCCGTCTGCTTGGCACGCCTACGGTCGAGATTTACCCCGCAATCGTGGAGCTCCCGGATTATCGAGTGAGGACATGTTTCGTTCTTTCCCGTCGTGTTTCGCTACCGTTTATCTAAACTTGTGTGTGTTTACAGCGGGACTTCCCTGTATACCCGACGCCGGAAAGCTTGGCGCACCTTGTGCCGACGCTGGACGCGGATGGCGTGGACTTGCTAGAGCAGATGCTGCAGTACGACCCGGCAAAGCGAATCACCGCGGCTGATGCTATGGTCCACCCGTATTTTAGCGACTTGTCTCCGCCGAAGGAGATCTAGCAACCCGAAACTAGCATCATCTTGGTCCTGTAACGCCCCGTAAGGCAGATTTCCGTGAAGACACCGCTTGGATTCGGCGAGGCTAGAAAGGTATCTCGACTTGACTCCGACGCTGATTGACAACCAGTGATGCTGAGATCAATAGCCACAGGCGTTTGGCAACACAAGAACGAATAGTGCAGACGTGAATAAGAAGGTGATTGTAAAAGCGAGCGGAGAGTCGTCGATCGTAATACGAAATTGGGGACTGTCCGTGAAGAGGCACTCAGTCAGCATGCAGCATGCTCGGCAGGTGAGACGAAATCTTGCTCTGTGGGTACTTCTTATTATCCTGCCATCTCTTCATGTTGCAGGAGCTGCAAACGCCAATGAACCGTGGATTAAGTGCATTCGCAGTGTGCCCAGATCTTTCACACAGGCCCAGCAAGAGCAGTTGTGCCCAGATCTTTCACACGGTCTCAACAAAAGCACAGATCCAACTGCACCTGGTCAATGTGCGAAATTGGCCTTGGCAGGGAGAGCTTTGCAGGGTGCAAAGTTCGCATCACGAATTGATCTGCTACGTGGTGCGTCAATTGTTCAGCTGTGCTCAGGGGCACAGAATACAGGTCCAGCGAAGTGTTGGCTGGCAATATCTGCACAAGAGCGACAACAGATACTGATTTCCGCCTCCGCTTCCAGTGACGAAGTAGAGCTGAAAACAGTAGCTGCTACGATCCCGCTCGTACGAATGTGCTGGCATGCCCAAGACGACCGTCCAGCCAAGTGCATGCTCCTCTGGCTTGTGATGAGCAAAACACTCAGCAAACGAGATGCTCATGACGCACTCGAGACTGCTACAGAACTCTGCAGAGGTTTTGAGGGGAAGTAGCTGCTTTGAGGCAATGCGTAAAACAAGCTCAACCTCATCTGAGATTCAGGGCAAGCAGTGAGATTGCCACCCTCCTTCTCTGCAGATACATCGGGGATGGCACACATCTGTCGACTCTTGTGAAGTGCGCCTCCATACTCGGCAAGAAACGTATTCCACCGACTACTATCGCTGAAGTTTGTGCTGGGGCTTCCAGTGCTGATGCTGCTTCCATTTGCTTCTTGGAAGCGCAGCAAAAGCTCGGCTGGATGGATCAAGATGCCCAAATATCATTATGCAAGGATGTTATTGCGGATACTGCAATTATCCCGATTGACTGTGCTCTGAAGGTTAAAGTTCATGCACGAATGTTGCTGCCTTCCGATCCATCATCGTTTCTCCGACAACAGAATTCGGTACGCTTGTGGCTAACTTGTGTCGCCGCGCAAAAGATACCACCACCGTGATTGAGTGTGTGCGTCTTCCCAGTTCGCGTTTTCACTGCTGATCAAGCTCTACGTCTCTGTGCGGCTTCCACAATGCCGGTTGAGCATTCTGAAGATGGAATCTTCTTCTCGCTCTACCCTACAAGCTGTGCTTCAAAAGCCCGGTTACTTCTTCAGCGAGCAGTGTCGCTAAATGGTTCAAGCGGCCTGGACATGACAGAATCCGCCGCTGCTGTTAAGCTATGTGAGCAGGCCATGTCGGACGCACCAAGTCAGTGTTTGGCAGATACGGAGCACAATCAATCGCTTTCGGTCAAACTTCGTGTACAGCTCTGCCAGCAAGCTGCGTCGGATGCACCCCAGTTGTGCCTTAATTTACTTCGGAGATTTATCAATGTGCAGCGACTGGGTATCGATGATGCTGTGGCTGCCTGCCGTCAAACCGAGTCCCTGCGCCCCGCAGAATGTGTGACAGAGTGTCTTCAATCCGCCGCCTCAGCTTCAGGAAGCATAGCAGCTCAGCTTTGCCATGGTGCACGGAACTTGGAGCCTGCTCGCTGCTTCAAGATCTCTCCATTATACTACGATGATGAACTGAAAGTTTCACTTTGCCAGCAAGCTGAAAGTACAGCTCCTGCGTCATGTGTCAAGACGGTGATTTCCCGAATTGCGAACCGCCCGTCCGCGAAAGTGGCCTTGTGTCGAGGAGCAACCACATCCGCACCCGCAGCCTGCGCTATTGAGGCTCCCTTCGGGATGGATGAAACGAACTTGATTGTGCTATGCCGATCAGCAGCGAGTATCGCGCCTGCGAGGTGTGCTCAGGAAGTGCCCACATCTCTGGGTGTACCGTTGCACATGGTGGCCCAAGTGTGTGCTGGAGCAATATCAACGACTCCAGGTCGTTGTCTTGCACACCACATTCGACAGTCACGGTTGCTTCTTCGCACTCAAGATAACAGCCAGCTCGTGAGGGAGTGTCGACTAGCAGTGGCGCATCCTGCGGCTTTAAGGATTGCCCACTCATCCTACAATTGCCCGGAGCTTCGCCCCATGTGCCCACTGCAACTCGTGCTGAACGTGATCGACCAGTACGGTGATCCCATGGTCGAGAGTGTCCAGTTCCAGGCTCATGCCAACCATGTTGTACACGTGAGCGCGATATTTACCGGGAGCCACGACCAACAGCAGGACTGCATCCACCAGCAGCCAACAATGCAAGGGTCGTCATATGCCACGATAGCCAACGGTTCCGCCATCTTCTCGAACCTGCAATTTACTGCTGCTGGAGAGTTTACCCTCGCATTTCGAGCAGGAGAAGGTGTCACCGAAGAAGTTGCGCGAGTTCTTGTGCACCCCGACCTCGCTGCTCAAGCTCTGAAAACTCGATGCGACGAGCTGTTCACCCGTTTCCAGTGCAGTGCTAGATCTCCACTACCCCGTGCGTGTGGCCTTCAACAACATGAGACACAAAAACTGCTTTTGCCACGTGCATTTCATGTCAACGCCATCTCTTGCGGACAGTACTGGGTCGATAACCTCGGCGGTCTCAGCTTCAGCGGCTTCTCTCCTCCTCAGAGTCTTCTCTTTGCCCTACCACGCCCGCTCTACGACCTGTTCACGTACGTATCTTCTCTTCATTTATGTCTGCCCCTTCACTGACTGACAGTATCATCGCTACAGTAGCAACATGGACGTCCCGCGTGCTGACATGAGCGCCTGGGCGTTGCTGGGTCTGAACGAAGGCGAGACGAGCCGCGCAGTCATCCGCCGCGCCTACCACAGGCGGTCTCTGGAGTGGCATCCGGATAAATGGCACGCACTATCCGCTGCATTGCCTGCATTGTGGCAACAGGAACTAAGCTGGGCCTACATGCGCGTCACCCAGGCATACGAACAGCTCAAGACAGGCTAGCAACTTCAACGTCATACATACTGATATAGGATAAGCTCTAACCAATCAGCGACCGATTCCGCCGGTTTAACATTTACCGTACCGGTACTAAAACTTTTGAGCTCACCTCGAGAAGGTATGCAGGACGCGGTGCTGGCGATTCTGCGCGGCGTCCGCAATGGCTCCTTCTACGGTACCAAGGTGCGCGCCCCGCACGGTACGTGAGCCTCGTTTGTATGCTGTCTAGTTCCTAGTTAACAGCTCTTGTGTGGTTAGCCATGGTGATGATTTTCCTCTTCCAAAAGGGTTCGATCCGGGACAAGCTGCGGGGCGTCGTGCGTCTCACGTTTGAGCACAGCAAGAACTTGGCACTGTTCGTGGGCGTGTACAAGGCGGTACTGGCGGTGCTGAGCGCTCACAAGCAGCACGCATTGGGACAGCACGTGGCTTCGGGGTGGGAAGCCTGGCGCGCACTGGCACGCGGCTGTTGCGGGCGCCGTCGGTGGTTACCTGGTGTGGGGTCGCTACTCGAGCGTCAACTTCCAGATCGTCATGTACTTGATGTCGCGTACGCTCATCAGCGTGGTGCGCGTGCTGGCGGCCAAGGGCTACCAACCGTTCGCGCAGTACCAGTTCAAACACGTGTACCCGCTGCTGGCGACCGTGGTCTGGGCCGGCGTCATGTGGCTTTACGAGAACGAGCCCGACATGCTGCACCCGTCGCTGCTCAAGAGCATGGAGTTCCTCTACGACGAGTCCTGTCGCTGGAAGGACGGACTCGTGGAGTTCCTGCCGTCTCCAGCCACGACCGCCGTCGGGTTGCTCACGTGGCTGCAGATTTGATAGCCGCTTCGTTCCGGTGCCCTGCGAAGGTGCTGCCACCCCACGATGACTTCTTCGCAGAGCTCGTCGCAGTGTGCGGTCACCTGGGCCCGTCTCCAACGTTGCACCGGTAAGCTGTAGACGATGCTTGTTAGTTGAAATTACCATTCATTTTCGCATTCGTTCTTGACAATATCTCAAGAAAGGGCACGACCGCGCCGATTTGCATTCTGCCGCGCGGGGCGTCGGTCTTGCGGTGCGGCATGGAAATGCGGTGCCATCCGTCTCATCAAGCTGGCCACGAGGTCCATGTAAGGACCTCATTGTAAAATTCCAGTGCGATAACTGGAGTGTGGAAGGTCAGGTCGAGTTCATTGCAACCCGATGCACGTCCAGCGGGCAAACGTCGCTGCATTACATGTAATGTGGTCGGTGGCGACGTTTGATGTGTCGCGAAAGAAACCTTGGTTGAGACAAGTTCACATTCTATTTTCTGGAAACTGCTTCGAAATACCTCGTTGAAACGAGTTTGAAGGGGGTTAGAAGGCGGCATAACCTCGTTGTGGTGATCGCGAGTGTCTGCATGTACTTTAAAGTAAATATTCAGTCGTGGAGCGCGCTGCACCAGCAACACAGAATGAGTCTCGTTTGCGATTGCTCGCCTACGCGTCTCTAAAACTTGTTCTGGGCTGAGATGGAAATCGACAAAATCGTCACGAAGCAATTGGTACCTCATGGGAGAGCGTGAAATGAGGTATTTTTCAGGCATACAAAAACGAAGTGTAAGGCGATAGGGACAAGCACATAGAGCAGCAGCTTCGGCATGCGACGCCCCGAAGGTCAGTTTTTGCTCGCGGCGGCATTCGCTCTCAGGGAGCGACACTGCAAGGGGACCATCGAGTGCGCACTCCAGTTTCAAGTGAGCTGAGCGAGTGTACTTGAAGGCCGTCCATGAGCAAAAGCGCGAGTCTACTTGTTCCACTTTTCCACTGAAACCCGCGACACGCCGCCACTTTAACGAGCGCAGGGTCAAGCACAGATAACAAAACGACAGATACTAAAGCCACACAAATGGGGAACGTCTTCAGCAGCGAACCCAGCGCCATGTCCCCCGACAAGAAGAAACCCAAGCAGAAGCTGCACTCGCTGTCCGACACGACCGTCTCCTCCTCGCAGTACAGCGACGACGGTGACGAGCTCCTGCACCAAACGCCTGGTCGACGCCGTCGACGCGAAAGTGACCAGAACACCGCGAGTCCCAACGCACCATTATGCACGACAGGAATCCGGTTCGGTAATGTGGATACGGGTAATCAGGACAGGAGAAGAGCTTCCAGCACCTCTCCGCTCTCGGTCGTGAACGGTTTGTTAACGTGGCTCATGTCGTGTGTGGGAGGCCCGTCGAACGTGGATAAGGAGGATGACGATGGTGACGACCGCTACTTGATGGAACAGAAACATCGAGCCTTTTGGGAGCTGGTACAGAGAATTCTGGATCTGAACGACGTGGTGCTCATGATTCGACTGCTGCTGGACTTTTTACAGGACGATCTCGGTGCGGTAGGGGCTGCGGTCTTTCTGGTGGATCAGAACTCGCAGAGTATGTCCCGCATCACGCGCGGCAACCCGACAGAGTCTGGGCTGGCTCCGTCACGAGGACTCGTAGGGGAGGCGCTGGATTCGAGGGTAGCACAGTTCCTGGAGGATTTTAGCTGTGAAGAAGGATACGATCCTGAAGTGGACTTGGCACAAGAATTTCAGGGACAAAAGCTTTTCTGCGTGCCGCTGATGGAGCATGACGCGGTGTACGCGATCATTGAAGCGACGACGTCACGACCTACTCGACGTGTGATGGATGATCTCCATGTGAAGCTGCTGACCTGGTTGGGGCCGATTTTGAGCTCGTGCATGCGCAAATGTATCGAGTTTCACGATGTACTGCTGTCAGAGCGCACTCAGAAAGCCCTGCTGCACATTATTAGCTCGTCGGATACGGAGGACACGGTGCTGAACCTTGTCGACGGAGTGATCGATGGTGCTTGTCATATTACCAAGGCTGAGCGGGTGTCGCTTTTATGGTGGATTGGGACACGGAAGAGCTTTGGTCGCTGTCTTCTAGCTACTACGACGAGACACTTCGGATTCCTCTTCGAGCGAGCATGCTGGGCCTTGCAGCGACGACGCAGCAAACGCTCAATGTTCGGAACCCAACGGCGGATCGTCGCTACAACTGGATGACAGACCAGCGTCGAGGTGTAAACTCACGTTGTGTGCTCTACGTTCCTGTGGGCATTCAAGAATCTTCACAAACCAACGAAGGAGTTTCTGCTGGTAGCAGCCGACCTATTGCTGTGCTGGAAATCATCAACAAGGTGGAGAGTGAAGTGCCAAATGGGATCACTGCAGGATTGTCGACAGGTTTTACGTTTGACGATGAGTGTGCGCTTGAAGCATTTGCGTGTGAAGTTGCAGTGATTCTTCGTCGACGCAGTAATGAGATCGAGTACATCAAGTTGCTAGCGGATACGCGTGCAGAGCAGGTTCTGGCGAAGCGAGCTCGAAGTCAGGTGAACCTGCTTGAGTGTTATACGAGCTATGCAGCC
The DNA here is from genome assembly GCA_012656075.1 of Phytophthora hibernalis. NCBI lineage: Eukaryota > Oomycota > Peronosporomycetes > Peronosporales > Peronosporaceae > Phytophthora > Phytophthora hibernalis. The sequence goes on along the minus strand of JAAKBF010000156.1, from coordinate 112,226 downwards.
GCACCTCGCGGGCACCCAGAAGCCTGCCTTCGGAATTCATTGGTCCCCAGCAATCGACACGTCGCGGACTGCCCCGAATGCGCAGCAGCTGCCAAGCTTGAGACTCAAGTTGAGCAGTCAGCTCTGTCGACTCTAACGGACGGCAAGGACGATTTAAGTGATAATGTTCTTACCGTGCAGACTGCCCAGCGTCTTAGCCACGCAGTGGTCGGCAAGCACCACCAGTCCGGTCGATTGGGGTACGAATTCGTTGGAAGCAATGAGAGCATTCCGTCTGGTTTGCTCTTCAGTGCGCCACCAGGCTCACGTTTTCCTTCCTGGGATTTTAATGTGTTTACCACGGAATCGTCTGCACTACCAAAGCTGCTGGAAGAGATGTATCTCGACTTCAAGGTGGAAGAGGTACTACACACAACGAAGCACTGCTTGCAGAACTTTATTGTGGCAATGAGGGAGCACTACCACCCGAATCCGTTCCACAATTTTTGCACGCCTTCTCGGTGGTTCACGCGTCGTACCTCCTGCTGAGTACAACCGACGCAGGCCAATTGCTCCATCCGTTGGACATCGCAGCCTGCTTAATTGCTTCACTGGGTCACGATGTAGACCATCCTGGCCACACGAATGATTTCGAGGTTGTATCTGGCTCGCAGCTGGCGATGCTTTATAGCGATGAGTCAGTTTTGGAGCACCATCACGCTTACACGACATTCCGCTTGATTTCCAAGGAGAAAAATGCTAATATCCTGCAGAACCTGACTCCTGTTGACTATCGCCACCTGCGTAAAATGGTGATCACCGCTATCTTGGGCACGGATATGGCAAACCATTTCAAGTTCCTGGAGGCGATCGAGAAGGTACTCCGCCCGACAAGCCATCATGTTGACACAACAGCGATCTCGTCGGCTAAGCGTGATAACTCTAGTGTCACTGCAATCATTGCAACAAGTAGTGGAGCGAAGCCAATGCTTGAAATTACGACCTCTAAGGATCAAGGAAGTCGCGGCTCAGAGATCCTGAACGTGTTGCGTGATGCTGTGATGCAGCCTGAAGGCTCTGTAGCAGGTACTCCCCGTGGAAGCACAAGTGGATCTGCACCGAACAGTTTCCACTCTACTTCTGGTGCCAAGAGCGCGCTTGGCCGTACCGCTAGTGCTCGGTCAACTAAGGGTGGCTGGGCCTACAATGGTACTGTTGAGGATCGAATGTTCCTCGTGAAGACTCTTGTGCATGCGAGCGACCTGTCAGGTCAAGTATTCCCGAAGCCGGTGGCTCTGAAGTGGAGCAACATGATCTCGAAGGAATTTGCGTACCAGGCACTATTGGAACAGGCTGAAAACATCCCGATCTCGTACAGGAATATTGATGACCCACTGAAGATGGTTGAAGGTCAGCTTTTCTTCGCGCAGAAAATCGTGGCGCCGCTCTGGGACCTCATGTACACCATGTTCCCGGATATTGACGAGTGCATGTCAAATTTGAAATCGAACGTTGCGCACTACGAGCAGGAGCTGCAGCGCCTCAAACAGGCGCGTTTCGAGGAAGGTGTCGTTGCAGATCAGATGCGAGAGGAACATGATGCACTACAGCGACAGTATGAACAGGAAGATGAATCGGGCCCCAGCAGGAGAGCGCGCCTTGACTCAATGTGCGGCTGCGAGGACGAGGGCGTTGCGGTACCAGGCCTTGCCAGGCATAACCCAGCCAAATTCAACTCGTTCCGTACGATCCCGGAGGATGATAACAATAGTAATAGTGAAGGTGCGGCGGATGCAGGATTGGAGGCCGACAGCGAACAACCCGGCGTCCGAGCTAGCGTGCTTGAGTCGGCGGAAAAGTCTTGCCAGGCCCCCGTTCAAGGTCAAGCAGCGTTAGCAGCAGTGACCTGGAGATAGACGAGCAATCGCTCGTGGTGTACGAATAAACAAAATTCTCATTCAAACTTTGTTCGTTCTTCATTAACCTGGATGTACACGTAGTCGTGGATAATACTGAATCTAGCCCCAATGTGCTAGTCTACCGTAAGGCTGCCTTAGCGGTTCTCGTTGTGGATGAACGGGGAGAGCGTATGGTATCTCGCCGACACTCGAGGCAATGCTTAGTTTTACTGTTAACGTGCTCGGAGCAGAAATACCCAGCACAACGTGAGCACTCTGCTGCCTGCGCAAAAGCGCGAAGACAAAGTGACACTCACGAGCGTTGCAGTACCATTCCGGGCGGTCGGGGAATTCAAGTAAAGGCCGTGTGGCCACATGCCATGTCTGCCGAGTCGATGTGTGGTCACTTGTTTGAGTTTTGGTGTCGTTGGCATCCTGTCCTGGATCAGCAGTTTTGACAACAATATCGTCCAGAAAGCGGGGCGACGCAAGCCATGACATCGCTGTTGGTGAGCTCAACAACTCGAGCGAGGACGACTCGGAGACACTACGACTTAGGGTAACGCTGCTCCCAACCCGACTGCGCGTTGAGACGGATGTTGCGGTTGACGTGCTGGACCCCTTGATCGACAACGGGGCAGTTCTGGTAATTCCGCCGGAGTCTCCTCGTCGTTGTTGCTGTCTCCACTGTCATCGGAAATATTCAGCATCGCCATTGATGGTTCGGAATGCCGACGATCCCTGCTGAATCCGCGAACACGACCACCATCAGAGCGGTTTGCTCGCGGACACTGGTGTTTGAAGATACAAAGAGCATGCTGCGGTTTGCAGCAGTAGCGAAACTCGCAGTGACCACACACTGCTGTCTCAAGAGCCAACATGTCGAACTTAGAGTTGCAGTACAAGCACACCTCCTCTTTTTCTAGTACAAGCCGAGCCGCCGTCGTGTCACCCGCTTCCAGCGATGAGCCAATTCCAGCGGCGATAGCCGTCTCACGCGGGCCCCTGCATCCGTGCTCCGTGGGCAAGCAGTAGACGAACCATGTCGGGTTGATTCCGAATTACACTAAAATGCAGAGGCGTCAGACCGGTGTCGTCCCGATTGTCGATGTCGGCACTGCAACGATCGATCGCCAGACACGCAACGGCCACCCGTCCATACCAAATGGCGAAGTGAAGAATCTCGTTAGCCAGCACTGTACCAGCAGTAGCACTGTTGTGGCGATGAATCACGTGTGCCTCCCACAAACGACGCACAAGGGATCCGTTGCCTGAGCGGATAGCTTCGGCCATCTCGGGAGGTAATGTCCGGTGCAAGCCAAAGTCTCCCAGCGACGATCCTGGCTCTTCGTCGCCGTCTGAACTGCTGCCATCACTGCTGGAGGCACCACTGTCGCTGCACGTACGAACCACTGCACCTGCCGTGCGTAGAAAATGTTCGCGAGACACGTGTGCGGTAGTGTCCCCTGATACATATTGGGGTTCGGTCGAAGTGCGAGCGCCTGTAGAATAACATGATACGGGTCCAGCTCCCGCACTAAAGGCTTGAAGTCGCGCAAGAAGTCCTCGAAGGTCATACACATGAGTTTGGCTTCCAGCAGCTTGAGGATGGCTAGGCCTGTGCGTAAGAAAATGTCCTGCACACCCACGAAGAAGAGATCAAAGATGGCGCACGCGAGGTCTGTCTTGGTGGACAAGGAGAAGAGCGTCGTGAACCACTCGATGCCGTACATGGGGATGGCGAAGCCTTGCTTCAGCAGATGGGCGTGCAGCTTGGGCAGGTCTCGGAGGAACATTTGCTCAAAATGCTGTAGATACTCGTCCAAGAACGTGGAGCTGCGATGATACAGGCCGGCGAGGTGGCGCTTTTTCAGCATATAGAGAAACAGCGCGTAGGCGTCGGCCTCGGCCAGGCCTTCCACGAGGAAGAGTGCAGCGATGAAGTTCATCCCTTGGCAGTAGCCGTCTTCAGCTTCAGCAATTGCGTTAAGTACGCGAAAAAGCGCGCTCTGCTGGGCCGCAAGCTGCTGTTGGGGTTGGCGACTGCGCTCGAAAATGCTGAAGGTGCGCGTGACGTCGCGTCCGATGGCACCCGAGCGCTCGTACTCTGGCGTGGAGATGAGGAAGTAGATCTCCCGATGACGACGCACAAAGTCTCTGGGTAGAACGAGCATTTGCATCCAACAGATACCGTCTGTCAATGACAATAGCAGCTCGCGCTCTGATTGGTCCGTGAAGTTGAACTGTTTGACCACGTTGCGCCAGAACAGCTGACGCTTCTTCTCGGGTTTGGACGCCATGTGCAGCGTGGCGCAGTTGGAGTGGCGCTGTCTGGCGGAATTGGCGTCTACTGGGCCCTTGGAGACCATCGTGGGCCGTTGGCAACGCCCCGCGCTGTCTCTCGCTCCTGGTGAATTGCTTTGTGCGACGGGATCCGCAGTTTAACGTCCGTTTCGCCGCTTCAAGGGTAACTGGTGGCAGTTCTGTTCTCAGATCGGGTTTTGACCAATGAAGGGAATGTGGTGTATGTGTGGTGTATTTCATGTACGACTGGTGTGAGAGATTGCGAGGGAGAAAAGATGGCGGCGAATGTGGCGGGCAAGACCGCGCGGGACGACGCTGAGCCCGCGCGCGAGAAGCTGCCGCTCAAGCCGCAGGTGGTGCGCATAGAAGTGCTGGGCGACGAGAAGGTGGGCAAGACGTCGCTCATCTGCTCGCTCGTGTCGCGCCACTTCAGTGAGAAGGTGCCAAGTGTGCTGCTCAACGTGCAGATCCCGGCCGAGGAGAGCGACGAGAACGTCATCATCTCCATCACCGATACTTCATGTAATTCTCAATTGTTTGCAACTTTTGCAATTGATTTAGACTGATTTCGTGTACTGTACTGCTTTTGACAGCGCGTGTGTCGGACTTGATGCGCGTGACGAATGCGGCCAAGCGAAGCGACGCCATCTTGCTGGTGTACGACCTGACGAGACCTGAGACCTTCCAGCGGTTGAGACGCTGGCTGGACTTCATCGCCAAGAACAAGGAGATCCCCGTCGTGCTGGTCGCTAATAAAGTGGACATCAATGCCGTGACCCCCACGACTGATGGCCCCTATGCGAGCCAAGTGCGGCATTTGGTCAATACGTATCCGGTGGGTGGGGGTTTGTTGTTGTTGAGGTGGTGAACAGATGAGCTGATGATTTTTATTTGTTTGTGCAGTTTGTGGTGTCGGAGGTGGAATGCTCGGCGAAGAATTTCACACAGGTGGCGCAAGCGTTCTTCCTGGCGCAGAAGGCGGTATTGTATCCTGTGGCGCCACTTTACAATGAACAGAAGCGGGTATGTTTTGTTGGACAAGAAGGTGATTTGGATCAATGCTTATTATTTTTGTTGGTCTTGTGTAGCAATTGCAACCCAAGTGCCTGAAGGCAATCAAGCGGACATTTCGTCTGTATAATCGCGATCGAACTGGCATCCTCAGCAGGGAGGAACTGAACGAGTACCAGTACGATTGCTTTGGTGTACGACTTATTTCTCCCGAGATCGATACGCTGATGGAGTACCTATCATCCGAGGTGCCCTCTGGAGTGGCTCCGGATCGCAGTGGACTTTTTGTAGAAGGATTCATCTACCTGTGGTGGCTATTTATCGATCGCAACCGACCAGAATCGGGCTGGCAAGTGTTGCGCAGTTTAGGATACAACAACGACCTTCATCTGGAAATCCCTCCGGAGCGCCTTCAGCTGCCGCCGTACGAAGAAGACCAGTCTGCGCAGTTGACCTCTCAAGCTGCCGAGTTCCTAACGAACTTGTTTCGTCAGTTTGATGCGAATAAGGATAACAACATTGCGGAGAATGAGGTCGAGGCGATTTTCTCGATTTGCGAAGATGAAAGTGCACCTTGGACGACGTGTTCTGCGGTTTCATCGCCGCTGCTCTATGAACGAACCATGGTGGACGGCAAACCTACTCTGTCCCTCGCAGTGTGGCTAGCTTGCTGGAGTTTTGTGGCTCAAGAAAACCCACAGAAGCTTCTTGAAACACTATTTTATCTGGGCTACAACGACAAAATTTTCCCGGCTATCGAACTCGCCAAGTATGTGGGTACCTTGAGGATGTCTAAACCGCCAACAACTAATTTGATGTTTATCTTTTTATAGAAGTCGAAGCCAGACGCGAAAGGCAATGCAAATTGATCGGAACGTAATCTCGTGCTATATCTTTGGCTCACCTGAATCAGGAAAGGAACACTTTGTGCACACCTTTGTTGGCGAAAAGGAAGCCATTGCAGTAGATGAAGAGCAGTTTATTCTGCGCGGCATCGGCGCTGTCGCCGATCGGGACACGACCAAGTATCTCTTTGTATGTGGTGGTTATGCATCTGCTAAATTATTGTGGTAGATGCCTTAACTAACTTCTACCAAATATTTACGTGCAATGAGCAGATCACGGAGGCGTTGTCGGATGATGAGATCAAGATAAAAGCGGATGTTCTGCTCTTGGTGTTGAACCCTGAGGACGAACGCAGCAAACTGTTCGTGGAGGAGCTGGATAAGAAGCTACCTGCATCGATTCCGCGAGTGGTGCTTAGCTTCAAGCCGGAGATACCCGACGAAGAGGGAATGAAGGAGGGCACTGAAGAAAGCAGCGCCTTGCTGAAGGATAAGCCTGTCGATTTTGCAATTGATGCAACGTTGAAGCAGTACCCGACATCGCTGAAGTGCTACGAAGCTTACTGCGTCAAGGATACAGCCGCCCGTGTTCTCGTGGCCACTGCCTTGCGACCGTACGTGACGTGCTATGCTGTGTCGGTGTAGCTGTCATTTGTTGACGCCGTATGTGTATGCTGCGCAGGCCCAAGAACGCGCGTTCCAAGTCGTCTGGCATCTGGCTGCCTGGTCGAAAGACGGGCTTGAGTGTGATTGGATTGACAGCCGCCGCTGCCGTCGTCGCGTTCGTCACAAAGCCGGAAGAGAGCAAGGCGGTCGTGAGCGAATTTGTCGCTAAACTTCGGCGTTGAGGATGTAAGTAAGTGCAGAAATAAAGACGCTTTAATTACCTGGAACATGTCGCTTGGTTTACCCTTGAATCGTGAACCTGTGCATGTTGAAGTTGCACTTGATTACGGAACGAGCGCTTTTTGCAAATGTCTGTCTGATGATTTGCGTTTAGCATTTTAGAAACTAAAGGAAAAGGCGCGAATACAGTTTTCAATTTATGCTTGAGCCGTGGACATTTAAAATATCCACGGCTCAAGCATAAGAAATTTTCTTCTGAGTGAGATATTATTTACATGTTAACGTTAATACATAATGTATACCGGTAGCTGGACTTGCCATCAATGCACCAAAACTTGATTCAAGAGCTCATAACTTTTTCACCGACATTACATGGTCCAATCCAGACGGAAAATTTGACATGCTGAAGTCGTCTTTTGGGAACGGCGTAATGCCCTTGAGATTTCTTCCTCTACAGCACGCGTAGAAGTGTCCATATTGCCTGGACCGCATTAGGACGAGATTGGATACTATACTTCACATGTATGAGATTACATGTATAGTCGGCTGAAAGCGCGGCCTGATAATGCATTATTTTGTTGGCTTGATTACGTCAATAAAACATGACAAAATATGTACATCGTGAGCATCGTGCAATCTCACGTAAGCCCTTAGGGCCACCGATATCCACTGATTGTCCAGGCTCTGATCGAGGAAGATCTGGTCGGGGTGCGGTCGGGAAAAGCTATTAAAGGAGCACCGGTTCGGTAGCACCGGTCATTGACGCTTGCAGACGAAGATTGAGTGGAGCATGGCACGAAAAAAAGAACCGATTCATACACTTTAACGCAATTTCTGGTCCCACCGTGTAAGTGCCACGGTTGTCAAGGAAACGACCAGCTACAGCCTCGATTGGTTCGAGTCCGTCGGAGGTCGCACCTCGACCTCCGAGTCGGGGGTGCCGAGCGCCGCTGCATTTCCTCATCTTCCGCGTCGCGCATTGCGCTCCCAGCTGCCGTCCCTTGCGCCGATTACGCACGGCTTGTAATTCCGTTTGGCACAGTTCGCGATTACGCCTGACGAGAAAATACATTGCGCACGCGAAACCCCTGCGTGATAACCACCTCTTCATCCATCACTTTCCAAGTTGTAGCAAAGTGTTCAAACGCAATGGAGACGCCGCAACTCTCGCGGCGCAAGCCCAAGACACTGCCACGACTCATCGTCGAACCTGAAGACGAAGACGAAGCCTTTTCCGCCGTCCCCGTTGAGCAGATGAGCGCGCGCGGCGTGTTCCTACTCACCATGGGTGTCACCTCGTTCGCCGCTTTCACGCTCTTCGCACTGGCAGAGCTCACGCACCACCACCCGAGATTCCTGCTGGCCGACGTGCTGCAGGGCGACACGCACCTCGCCGCGCAGTGGATCCTGCTGCTCGCTGTACCCGCCACCAGTGCCGCTGCTTGGTTCCCCATTTCCATCTCGCACGCGCCAAGCGAAGTGCTGCGTATCACGTCGGCGGTGCCGCCGCCCACGCCCGAGTCTCCTGCGCTGTCGTTGTCGCCCACGTCGTCGCTGCTCAGGAAATTAGCGAGACGCTACCGACGCAATCGCATGTTCGCCATCTACCAGAGTGTCGGCTGGACGCTGTACGGACTGTTCGTGGCACTGCAGCTCTTGTGCTTTGGGTACGATAGTGCACGCAATTTCCCGGTGTGCCGACCGGGAAACCGCTCCATGCAGGCGGTGGCGGCGTTCATGGCCGAGGTACTCATCATCTCTTCCGTGCTGACGTTGGAGAAGCGGCGCGACCGCAATCGCCAGCGACGGAAAGACCGCTTTGTCGTGCAGCTCAACAACTTCAATAATATGTTGTTGCTGGTTGGTGCAACGCTGCTCGCGCTGGCGTCCGAGTACACCCGTATGTTCCCGCACCCGTCGGGTACTAGTGTGGGGTACCCAATGTCGACGGGACTGGGCTCTCTTGCTTTGTTTGTGACGGCGCTCTTCAACACGTACGGCTTGGGCGGTGTGCTTTCGACGAAGGATGGCTGGAACTTTTATCAACCCTTCATGGGCGGAGCTCGCTTTGTGCTGTTCCAGATCGTGTCGTGGTCGTGTTTCGGTGCTGGTGCAGCGCTACAGGTGTTGTATTTGCTGTCGCTAGTGGTTGTGGAGCTCGAGTTGTTCGTGGGCGCCATGGCGGTGGCTGGTTCGTTGTTTGTGGTGGCCGAGATCGGCATGATGATGTCGTTGCTGGTATTCAGGAAGTCTGGCCAATCACCTAAGAAACGATCAGAGGAGACCGAGCACAAGAATGTTGCTTCTACGAGCACCGCTTCCGTGTCGAAGACTGCTGAAGATGTTTCAAGTCGACTGGAAAACCCCGATGACATGGTTTCGGTCGCCCTGTCGCCAGTGCACGCCTATTTTCTAGGTCTGCATGAGCGCCTACGTGACTTTGCCGATGAATGCCTTGGGGTGCTTGTCGTCGGCGGATTGGCAAACATTCAGTTTGTTCCGAACGCGTTGTGCTTCGTGTTTTTCGCGTTGACAACGAATTTGAGCCCTGCGGGTGTTGCCTTGTATGGTATGATGGTCGTTGGTGTCGAGTTTCTCGTGGTAGTGTCTCGCTCAATCGCGACTCACCTGTACTTGAAAGACTCGCACAACGGTCTGTTGAAGGAAGTCAACCGATATCATGTGAAGTATGTGCTTCCCAGATCGCCACTGCCTGCCTTCCAGCCGTAGCCACATACCGCCACTACATTTATGACATGGACGCGTTTGTCCCAGTGCTGCTTCTGACGATCTTCATTTACATCTATGAGATCACGTACCGTGGTAACCCGCAGCAAACTGGCTGTCGTGAGCGCGTTAGCTGGGTTACTGGCCGCAGCTTCCTTGTAGACACGGTCAAGAGATACTTCAGAGGAAACATCATTCGCATGGCTCCTCTGGACCCAAAAAGCAGTACGTCTTGAGCTTTCACCCGCACGGCATCATGCCTATTTCAGTGATGTGGCTCCAATTCACCGCGCAGTGGCGAGAATTATTCCCCAACTTTTACGCACACATCTTGACAGCGAGTATTCTGCATCAAATTCCACTCGCCCGAGATGTGCTCCACTTTACGGCTCGCGTGAAGTCACCCGACAAGCGCACACACGCTTCAGCAAAAGAGAGCGTCCTACTTGTGCCTGGTGGCCAGGCCGAGATGTTACAGCAGCAATCGTCACAGAATGAGGTGCGCGTTTACACCCACCACAAAGGTTTCATCCGTCTTGCCATCGAGCATGGCGTCCCGCTTGTGCCGGTGCTTAGTTTCAAGGAAGGCGAGATGATGGACAACGTCCAGGCTCCCATGATGCAGCGTTGGTTCGTAAAGAAACTTGCCTTCCCGTTCCCGTATTTCCCGTACGGCCGCGCGCTGCTGCCGATCCCCCGCAAGGTCGATATCCCAATCGTAGTAGGAGAGCCACTAGAAGTGCCGCACATTGAGAAGCCCACGCAAGAGGACATTGACAAGGTCCACGCCAAATATTTCTCTGTCCTTCAAGAGATGTTCGACAAGTACAAGGACGAAGTCGGCTGTAGTGACTACAAACTTATCCTCATCTAGATATGCATATTTCTGAATTAAATTTTTAATTTTAATACATGTATAATATAATACATGTACCTGATTGTAGTACTAAGAATATAGAAATTGAGCGCTGCCAAGAGTAAAAACTTGGTGATACTTGAATTCAGCTAAACTGGAGCATCATCAATTCACCTTGAGTGAAAACTAAACTTTACACCCACCACAAATTGCCATCGAGCATGGCATTCCGCAAGTGCCGGTGCTTTGTTTCAAGGAAAACGAAATGATGGACAACATCCAGGCTCCCATGCTGCAGCGTTGGTTCGTCAAGAAACTTGCCTTCCCGTTCCCGTGTTTCCCGTACGACCGCGCTGCTGCCGATCCCCCGCAAGGTCGATATCCCAATCGTAGTAGGAGAGCCACTAGAAGTGCCGCACATTGAGAAGTCCACGCAAGAGGACTTGGTCCACGTCAAATATTGATCTGCCCTTCAGGAAATGTTTGACAAGTACAGGACGAAGTCGCTACAGACTCATCCTCATCCAGATTACCGGTATACATACCGTGGGGTAACAACAAAATCGCAATGTCAGGCAATAAAATGGTACTACATGTACGTAGTACTTCGTATTGCCTTCCTTGGTCCTCGATCTCGCATTGTCTGAATCGGCACGAGTCTAACAGAAGCCCAACTTAAGCATTGAATGCACCAGCCAGCGCTTCGAAGCGTCCACGCCGTTGAGTCTGCTCTGGGAACTGCTTCCACGCCGCCTCCACCTTTCCCAGCACCTTGGACAGATCAGACGGCACCGGCCGTTGGAACTGCTCAGCATATTGGTGCCAAATGTTAGGTGGCACGAGTGCCGCATACGCAAGCAGAATGCACGCTCGCCACTTGCTTAGGCTATTTTCCCATGCAGCAAAAGTTGCGGAGTCGCCTGGGGCTTCACATGCACATCCCGAAACCTCCTGAACTTCGTCATAGATCGCTTCAAAGGCAGCCTCGCACGAAACAGCGTTGTAGAAGGCAGCGTCAAAAGGCGGGAGTGAAGCATTCCAAGCTATAAGCGACTTCTTCAACGGCTCCGGCAACTCGCTAGGATCTTCACCACCAATTTCAGTCGCAGTAGAGTTTCCACCCGTCGGAACCAAGTTAGGCGCCGCAAACTTCTGAAGGAAAGCAAGGCAGTCTTGCTTTCTGGATGGAATATAGTCACTGGCAAGCTTTCCCAACTGTACCAACAACAGGTAAACAGTCAGTGATCTTGTCAATAAAACATTAAAATAACTCGTCCACGTAAACGAACCGAGTTGGGAATCGTGACGTTCACGTGCTTGTCACTCATGAGCTCATTTAGCATGTCCACCGTTACTTCGTCATTCTCGCATAAGTAGTGGACAGCTGTATTCCCAATCTGCCCATATATTGCAAAGAAAAAGTAAGTACGACGAGTGAGCAGGACTGAAATGACTGGGGATACGAACGTTGTTTTTGATGTTGAAGTTTGCCTTGTGCTTCAACAACCCACGAAGCGTGAGCTGAGTCACCCGACTGTTCTGGCAAATGTAGTGCGCTGGCGTGGATTGAAACTAAAAAACAGCGGGCACGTTAATATCAGTATCCGATCAAAATCCACGTAATAACTCAAATTCAACAGCGTACGTGGTTCTGGATATTCACGTTGCTTTTCGCCGCGAGTAGCAGATTGAACATACGCTCTGACACGTAGCTGTTTTCGGCCAGATAATGAAGCGGAGAATTGCCATCCTGTAGTCACCACCAATATGTCAACCTCAAACCTCTAACCCCCGTTCACCTGAACTTGTCCTACCTCATCCACAGTGTTCACATCCGGTTTGGCCTTCAGCAGCGCCTCCAGCGCCTCTGCGGAGACCGCTTCATTCTCACACAGGAAATGCAGCGGTGCCTTCTTGTTGTCCTGCAATCCACAAGTTCAATGTGTCTTCACCCACAGTAAAAACACACACACTACAATCTACACACCGTGGTCTGCAGGTTCACGTTGGCCTTGGCCGCCAAGAGCTGCTGGATACTCGGCACCAAATCTCCATCGCCGCCACTCTTGTTCTTGCACAGCAGGTGCAGTGCACTCCAGCCGTTCTGCATTGCATCAACTTGTGTCAATAAATAATAATTAAATTGTAGTATTTTCGATTGCTACCTCGTCCACCGCGTTCACGGCGAAGCCAGCGTGAAGCAGCAGTCGCAACCCTTCGGCGCGGTCCTTTGGCTCCGTCGAGCGGTTATCGCAGATGAAATGGAGCGGAGTCCATCCGTCCAGTACTTCGGAAGGGTCTGAGCCGTCAGTGAGCGCCGCCTGCAGCTTGGCAGGCTCACAGGAGCCCTGCACTTGGTCCCACACCGCCGCGTGCTTCATGCTGAATCAGCTTCAAAAATGAGGGATCAGTGTCACTAACAAACCTTCTCGGTCGAGTGACTAGATACATCTTATGCTGGTGCTTGGCTACCTTGTGATTGGCAGATATTCAATGTAGACGAAGCCATTGTTGAGTCATCAAGATCAAGATGACGAGCGCGACGCGAGATCCTGCGACGTGCGCAGCGCTGGACGAGTTCCAGGCGCACCATGTGGAGCTGGAGCTGCATGTAGACATGGCCAAGAAGCGCGTCTCCGGTATGGCCACGTTGTCTGTCCGGAGAATCAGCGCCGCGTCCACTCTGCGTCTGGACGTCTTCCACCTGAACATCCACTCGGTATGCGTCTCTCTGCCCGAGGAGGAGACGATCGCGGCCCAGTGGAACGTCAAACCCTTCACATCCTTTGGAGAGACGCTGGAGGTGGAAATACCCGAGGAATTGGTGCTTGCAAACACCTTTGAGCTCTCGATCCGCTACGAAACGGACCCGCAGAGCCCCGGCGTCTGCTGGCTCGAAAAGGAGCAAACGGCGGGCAAGAAGCTGCCCTTCGTGTACACCCAGGGACAGGAGGTGCTGAACCGCAGCTTCTTTCCGTGTCAGGACTCACCCTCTGTTCGGGTGACGTTCACTGCTTCGGTGGTCGTGCCGAAGGAGCTGGTGTGTGTCATGAGTGCCAAGTTGTGTGGCGTGGAGGACTTTGTCCCAGAGGAGGAAGGGAAGGAAGTGGCATCTACGGAGAAGAAATTCACCTTTGAGATGAAGCAGTCAATCCCAGTGTATTTGGTGGCGATGGCTGTCGGAGATTTGGTCGAATCGGAGGTTGGCCCGCGATCGAGCATCTGGACGGAACCCTGCATGATTGAAGCTGCGACCAAAGAGTTTGATGGCGTGCTGGAAGAGTACTTGACGATCGGTGAACGCCTTTTCGGTGAATATCTGTGGGAACGCTACGACATGTTGGTGATGCCGCCCTCGTTTCCGTACGGTGGAATGGAAAACCCGCGACTCACGTTCGTGTCGCCCTGCACGATTGCCAGTGACAAATCACTTGTGTCGAGTACGTTCTTGAGGGTAGTTACTAGCTGCGGATTTGTTTTGTTGTTGTTACTAAAGTGTTGATTCACATGTGCTGTTCTGTAGTTGTGGCGCACGAGATTTCTCACTCGTGGTTCGGGAATTTGGTGACGAACGCTACGTGGAGCGATTTTTCTGAATGAAGGCTTCACGATGTACGCTGAGAGGCGCATTACGGAAGTATCGCACGGCAGGTAAGGTCCTTTGGTGTCTGCAATTAAAGTCCTGTTGGTTTCTATCATTTTTTTGGCGAATTGTTTAATGGTAGACCACTAAGTTGCCTGGACGCCAAACTTGGAGAGGGCTGCTGCACGAGGAGATATCATCTCTTGGAGAGCAGTCGCCGCTAACACGACTACGGGTCCCCCTTGAGGAAGGCATTGACCCTGGTGATTGCTACAATCAGTGCGCTTATGAGAAGGGCTATGCATTTGTCTGCTACCTACGAAGTCTCGTGGGCTCCGATGCGGTGCGCTTTGCGAAAGCCATTTTGAATTGTTTGTTCGCGGTCTTACTGCTGATATTAAACGATTTAATGCTTTCACATAGGTTTTTGATGACTACCTCAAACAATACTGCGCTGAGTACCGTTTCCAGTCTATCCCAGCCGAGACAATGATCGCGTATTTCCTGAAGAGCTTCCCAGAACTCGCGAACGCCTCAGGAACGGATCTGAAGAGCGGTATTTCGTTCAGCACATGGTTGAACGAGCCGGGTTACCCGCTCTTCACCCCAGATCTCACTGACGCTCAAGAAATCATGCAAAACTGCGAGTCGCTAGCGTTCCACTGGCAGTCTTCGTCTACTCCTGTGCAGGCTAATGTTCTCTATCTGTCGGAAGAGGCCAAGCAGTGGGAGGCGCAACTGGTACTCTACTTCTTGGATTGCTGCCTGAAAACGAAGTTCGCCAGCGCGGACGTGGTGATTACACTGGGCGATACCCTCGCGCTATGGAATTCACGGAACTCGGAAATCCTGTTCCGTTGGGCACTGGTCCTAATAGGTAATAACGTCGTCAGCAAATTACCGGTCGTGCGCAGATTTCTCGAGATGCAGGGCAAGCAGAAGTTCCAGCTGCCAGTCTACCGACTGCTCACATCGAGTTCCAATGACGTCGTGTGCAAGTTCGCAGCCGAAACGTATGCTGCTACGAAGAACATGCTCCACGTCATGGTTCGCGACCGCATCGAATTGCTTGTCGCAGCCATGTCCACGTGAAGTGCATGTTGCAGCAAAACACTTCAACACGTCGCGCTAGCCTCCAGTCTCCCTCAAAGATGATAGCTAGCCAGCACCTGCATCCAGCTGCATGAATTCATATCTTTGCAGGTCATTGAAAGCGATTCCAAAACGAGTCTATAAGCTCTAATGAACTGCTTCAAGCACTGATTCAGTTGCATTTTCCTCTAAACACTAGAGTTTCAATTGCGGTTCTTCATTGCGTCCCGAACTCGCTGGAGTTCCTGGGAGAACTCATTCACACTGACAGACCACGAAAACAGTCAGAATTGTAGCTTCCACTTGTCCAAACGCACTACATCCTACCTCTTTATCGAGTTCTCAATCTCCTCTTTCTTCTGATCGTTTAATATCTGCTTCCAGTCTCCATTCAACGACGTCGTTGGCGTCAGCGTCGGCATCTTCTTCAACGCGTCCATCAGCACTTTGCAAATATTATGGTACCATCAAATTGGTACCATAAATTCAAAGTTTCAAAAAGGACGAAACATGCAGCGGCGGCGGCTCCGGCAGCGGTAAACGAGCGCTTCCTGCGGTCTACAGAGGGCGGTTGGCTAATAAATAAGTGTTGTGGTGATGCTGCATTAATTATACGCAGGGAATGCACGTCCAGCAGCAGTAGCAGCGACTCGGACGTGGAGTTGGTGCCTAAATCCGAGAAGGTACGCCAGAAATCGCAGGAGGAGGTCTCAACAGCGTGGGAATGTCCCATGTGCACGTTCCTGAATGGAAATACAAGTGCTTCCAAGTGCGAATTATGCGAGAGTGCGCGGCCAGGACCTCCAAGGAAGACGCGGAAGCTCTCACAGTGGCTCTCGCAGCCGGTGGAGAGGACGAAGGAAGCGTCGGGGGCACAGACAGCACCAATTGAGGTTATTGATAGTGGCAGCAGTGATGACGCAGCTAGTGTCACGTCCTTTGCTAGTGATGGGGTCAATGCACGACGGAGAAACGTCAGCATCAACAACAGAGCAGCAGTATCGACGTCAAACAGAGGACTGTGGGCTGATTTGTACGCTCCCAAAACGGTGGAGCAGTTGTGTGTGAACAAGAAGAAAGTGCAAGAGATTTCGGGGTGGCTGCAGCGCAATGCGTCGCCTTCAACTGGTGGTGTATTCCAGCAGAAAAGGCTGCTGTTCTTGTGTGGTCCACCAGGATCGGGCAAGTCGACGGCCGTGCGAAGCATTGCTCGACAACTTGGACTGCTGGTAAAGGAATGGGAAGACAATTCGGCTGCTGGAAAACTCAAATATGAGCGGATGCTACGGGAAGATTTTTGGACGCCGCAGGTCTCTGGAGTTGACGATTTTTCAGATTTTATTCACCGATCGTCGACGTACGCAGCACTTCCCATGTCCACTTCCAGGTATACCCCTTCTGCAGGACGAAAGCGTCGACTCTCAAGCGATCAGCAAATATCCGGCCCCTCGCAGGCTGCTAGCGCTGGGCAGCTCATTTTGATCGAGAGCTGGCCTCAATCATGGTCAAAAGAACAGTCACTCTATGATGAAAAGCTTCAACGGATCTATCAGCACGTGGTCGATCCAGCAGGCGGGTGTCGTTATCCTGTCGTATGTATCTACAGTGACGTCCGAGGAGGAAAAATTGATCTTGATCACCTGAGCCGAAAGTTTTCGCGCGAAGTGATGCACTCTCCGCTGACTTCAGTCATTAATATTAACGCGGTGACATCTGCACAGCTGAAGAAACATCTCACTCGTGTTGCGACACAAGAGAATTGTGCTTCTCAGCCAGTGGAAATACTGAAGGTCATCGATAGCAGCAATGGTGATATACGGCACGCGCTAAACATGCTACAGCTGTCTCAAAATCCCAACCCGAAGAGACAGAAATTGGTGTCAGCAAAAAGAAGCAAGAAAAGCAAAAACAGCAATTCTTCCTCCAGTGGTTCGAACTCAAAGGTATCATCGTCTACAAGTTCCGGCGCTCGTGACCCATTTCTATCGGATTTTCATGTCGTTGGGAAGTTATTGCACGGTAAAATGGTCCAAAGCAAGCCCGTTGATGAGAGCGAACTGAAGAGTGAACCAAACGACGTTAATTATGACCAGATCTTGGATGCTTCTGCAATGCCGCTGGATCGAGTGCTTGGGCTCGTTCATGAGAACAGCATTGCGTACTTTTCGCAAGTGGAAGACCTATCCAGTGCCATGGAGCTGATGAGCCTGTGTGAAGTGATAGTTGCCAAATCATACAGTGGCGTTGGCAGTTCAGAGGTACGATGAAACTCGTGTGCTACTTTTTATAATTTGCGATGGTGCTGATATGATGCTGCTTCATGTGAATCATATAGGCTTTTAAATGTTCACGAGATATCGCCCAGGCCATTCTCATGCGTACTGTTGCGGTAACGAACGAAAACCCCGCTCCCAAGGCATTTCGACCGATTACGCGACCGCGGACCTATGCTGCAAATCAGCGTATTGTGACACGACGTGAGGAGATCCTGCTTGCAACTCGAGGCGGAAGGCTAGGGCTTCAGTATGCATGCAGTGGTGACTTATTCGCTTTTGAAGCGGAGCCGTTTTTGACGATCATGGATCGAGCAGGCGGACCTGCCACTCGGCAGAATACGGGTGGCAGCATCTTTGCGATTGATGCACTATCTCCTCAGAAGGACGATGTGGGCGATGAAATTGAGAACAGCGATGGCGAGTGGTAATGATCACATCAAACAATTTTGAACTATTAAGATTACTATGGTTCGGGCGTTGAGGTCGAGCTTGTACATGTGGTGTTGTTCACAGCAGATTTTCGAAAGCTGCTGTCGTACTCTTTCCTCTTGGCAAAACTACTGTTTTTGAATTTATCGCCTTGTCCCTCACTCGTGCTTGCGCTCGTGCAGACCGTAGCCACAATACTTAATGCGCTAGTGGCGGAAGTTGATCGGTCTTTCTCCTTCTGCTCGATGAGTGCACTGAGCTTTCCCTTCTTTGGAGTATTCGTGACGCCTGGTGCAGCTGCCTTGGCTGCAGTACCGGACGGGAACGGTAACCCTTGAGAAGAGGTCGATGATAGTGTCGCTAACAATGATCCTGGACGGGATTGGACTTCATCTTCTACTGGTGACGGCAATTCCAGGAGTAAACTGGTTTCATGCCCCACCCATCGGACAATATATTCGCCATTGTGTTTACGGTTCAGGTCACCTTGCAGACGGCGTGTAGCTGCGTAATGGTGACTATGACCTGAATTTGGGCCATTCTTGTGAGCCGATCCATCACCATCACGTAGTTTTTTCTCCAAATTTGCGAGGCGTTGATGACAGTTCAGTTGTCCGAGCGAATGTTTATACCACTCGTACAGCGTCAGAGCCTTCGTAAAGCAATTATGTGCGCCGCGTAAATTTCCGTTGCGCGAGTGGATCATGCCGATCGCACTCAGAGATGCAGCCTGGCCAATCTTGTTCCCCACAGTCTTATACAGGATGAGCGCGGTGCCAAATTGAGCTTTCGCTTCGTCGAACTTGGTCTCGGTCGTGAGTAAAATACCCATCAGTTTGCGGATATTGGCCTGGCACAGGGTATTCTTGTGCTGCTTCGCAATATGCAGCGCCTTGTTAGCTGCATTCCAAGCACCACGGTGGCGTCCTGACAAAAACAAGGAGTGTGCGAGGTAGCATGCCACGTCCATCACGTAATTTGCAATTTTCTCCCGCAAGTGGACACTATCGGCACTGGTGTCTGTAGACATGATGGCGTCGGGGATGTTCTGGCTGACCTAGGAGAAGACACCTTGCTTTCCACTTGCCACTCTTCAATCATGCGAATATGGAGATCAAGAATCATCCACAGATTAGACTCATGCAAGTCTAAGATCAAATAAGCGGCGCTAGATTCAATCGTCAACGTGCAGATGTGCTGGAAAACCCAGAAGCTCACTTTTCGAAAGTGTCTGGAGGTGTTACACAGAAAAAATCACGGTCTGCAACGCAGAGATACTCCAGGACTTCGTTCTTGGCGCCGTCGCCGTCATACATACCCAGCAAACTGCGGGCATAACTTGCAATGAACGGGAAAGTTGAATACGACACACACACCGCCATAATCTCCGCTTGGTCATCCATTCGCTCGACGTGTTCAGAAACACGAGATGCGTGTCCACTGCGTGTCAGTGTGTTAAGCATATTTCTGTCGTTCAGAACGCGACGAGATCCGCCCCTACCGTTCGGGATGTCGTATTCTGCGCTTTCAGCTTTAAAGCTTCCAGCCGACTCAGTAGCATTGCTGATGAAGTCGCTGTAAGACTTCAACGCAGTCAACAATGACTGGTCGTATCCACGGCTAGACGAATGGCGAGACCTAGCAGTTCTTCTGGAGCTTGTAGTCCCAGCGCTAGTTCCAGTGATCCCACTTCGCTTCGGTAATCCACGCTTTGCCAGTGCAAAACCCGGTATCCGATTTCGCTGGATCAGTGAGAAGCGAAGAAGTGTTTCTACAAGACCCTCCCAATTGCCTCCCCACATGCTTCTGAAGTCTGCTGGCATCGCCCCTGCTGGAAGCAATCCCAAAAGTGCAAAGAATCGAATGGCATCTTGTCCGTGGTGCATCCGGATTTGCTCCAATGAAACATCCAGAGACGCCACGAGGGTATTGAGAGCGCTTCGGTCATGTGCGGCGAGCCCCACTACTTGTAGCTCGCTTACACCACGACTGAGTACTGAGCGTGTAAGCTCAGAAAGGGATCGATCTTGAAGCAAGGCAGCACAGAGCGAAATTGCTTGCGGGTGACCATCTAGGAACGCCATCAATGGATGAGCAACCAATGCCTCCAGAATAGACGTTGATGTTGACTTGGTTCCGCTTGTATCTATGTCACCAATTTCAGATATGAGCAAAGCACGCGGAGATTTCTTGATGAACAAGTCTGCCGCGTGGAAATGTGAAAGACGGTTTAGCGATACAACCTTTTCGTCGATGTCTCCTCCCATAGCTTGTCGTGCAGTCATCAAAAATGACAAAGACGGCGTAATTTGCAGCAAATGCAGCAAAAAATCGCGAGTAGCAGAAGGGTTTGCGTTGATCGGGTCTTCCATGTTGTCCATTACGAGCAGAACTTTCATTTCAGCGAGTGCTTCGGCAAGCGGCATGTCTTTTTCGCGACCTCCTTCAGGAAATAATGCGCTCTTGATAGCCGATTCCAAGCCTTCGATGGACTGAACACCACGAAGTCGAATGAACGCTACACCATCAGGGAAAGCATTGCGATCTGCCAGGAAATGTGCCAACTTGATGGACAATGTGCTTTTGCCAATTCCTGGGGGCCTCGCAATGTCACTAACCGCCGGGTATTCACCAGTTCTGCTAACATATGCAGCTCCTGCTCCCTGCCGACGAACGCTTCCGATACGGCGGGAAGCGTTTTACTGAACTTGTTGGACGGACTAACGTCTACCCATTTGCCCACCGAAATGTCCGAAAACACAAACTGCTGTGTAGATGCACTGCACTTGCAAGTCTTCTCAACAAAGTTGACCTCAATCACGTGTGGCATTTCTTCACTTGACCATAGTGGACACGTCTCGGCATGCAGCTGAGACGATTCCAACAACACAAACTGATCTCCTTCACCGTCCGGAATCCGCATCTCGGCACTCACACGAACACGAGCGATCTCAAAGGCTTGCTGGACCGTCTTACCAGTGAGTGCAGCATGGTAGAACGAATACGAAAACATGGCAGATGATTCATCCAGAACTCTACCCTCAGAGCGCACGCAAACAACATGAGCCACACCAGCTTGAATAAATACTGCTCCAATATCCCTCGAATCGCAGGACGATACAAAGACCAGCTTGAGCGTACCATTCGTTGCAGCGCGTCCATCAAAGTTACGAGATGAAGAGACCTGAGACACAGATCGAGGCAGGAAGCCGAGATCACTTGGTGGTAGTGTATCATCTTCTGCTATTTCAATCGAAACGCTGCTTTCACTTACGCTGGCCTCCTCGACGTTTGAAGTGATCGTCCCACCGTTCAGGATACTGCGCAGGGTAGTCGAGTCCACCAAATGCGCCAATCCAGAACTCTGCGTGTCTTCAAACATGAGATATTGGCTCTTGCCAACAATGCGGCCGCCGTGGCCACTGAAGTGAAGCACAGTCACGCCGCGGTCAGCACTTTGCGCAGCGCGTCGACCGTCGCAACCGCCCGCATCGTGTGGACTGCACGCTGGCATTCCTGGAAGATCTTGTTCAAGTGGCTCTGCTCCTGAGCGATGTTCAGTGGGGGTACAGGCTTTAAACGGTGGTTGCTGTCGCTCATCACGAACGGCAGCGAGTAGAGCGTGGCCAGGTCCACCCACGTGTTGTGGATTCCGTAGACGCTGGACGTCTCGGTGATCGTGGTGCAATCGGACAACGTGTCGCTCTTGTCCTCACTGGTGCTGGCTGTCTCTGCGCCTCTGCTGGGCTGCTCCACGCCGTCGATCATGCGACGTGCGATCTGCTCGTTCACTGCCTCGTACATTTTCTCCTCGGCCTCGGACGTCGTTGCAATTTGAACGTCTCCATCCTTGTCGCTCTGTATTGCAATTGCAGTGACTGAAGGAACTGGGAACTCGGCGTTTTCAACGGCTTCGCGCCTTCTGGATAGCAAATCACGGGCATGTCGCTGGATCTGCTCCAGTTGAGCCGCTGGGGGCGGCGCGGAAGGCTCTGAAGGCGACGCTAGAGTCTCCATGAACGCCCACAGGTCCTGCAGAAGCGGTGAAGACGCGGCGGTGGGGATCATTGCGGTTGCCGAGCAGCGATGACAAGTTCACACCCGAGCTCTCTGGCAAATCACCCAGATGCGAATACCATCATTCTGTTCAAATTGGATTATTTAAAAAAAGGGCTCATTTTATCCTTTTCAACGATACCCCGTGGTTAAATTGAATGCTATTGGTCGATCCAACCAGATTTAGCAAACATTTTCGACGGACCGCCCGAAAAGGGCGGGTTGTTATAGGCAATGCGTGTTCATACTTATAACCAACGCGGGTCTCAAAATGGGGTAAGCCATAAAATTAATAAGAATATCTCCAACGCGTCTCAAAAATGGGGTAAGCCTCTTATTACGAACTTTTCAGCCAATGACTCTGCAGTGTTGACAAGATGCTCAAATTTGAAAAATCGCGGGAAATCCGCAGGAGGGATGTCATGAGGGATAACACTCTGAAATAAAATAATTTAGATGACTTGATTAAAGTATGACAGCCTCCCAAATCGACTACGGGAAAATCTGCTGCAAATCATTCAACTTTTGGCAATACGACCGACCAAGATCCTGGCATTCAGTTATAATAATATCAGACGACTTATGTGCAATGGAAGGAATGATGTACTGCAAATAGAGTCGTTGCTAGCTGTAGAATTTTCATGCGAAATTAGCGTTTTTTAACGGGTTTGGATAAAACGGTAAAGAAATGGGTCGTCTTCGAAAACTTCGGATCCTAAATGATTTGAGATATGGCTACATTTACACTGGATAACTGTAAGGAAGGGGTGAACAGGGCGGACTGCTACAGGCAAGCCGTGTTAATACATGTACCCAGAACCCCCTCCCCTGTTTACCAGTCGTGTACTGGGATTGATAGTCAAATGGCATATTAATGCAAAGCCGCGACTTCGCACGGAACAGCTCTGGATTTTACTTTTGAGCTCAGCAAACTAAGTTTCAAAGTGAGTGTTTATTGAAAAATGGATTGGAATTCGTCGTGCAACATTCACTTCATATTCATCTACGCCATTTTTGGATTGTATTGATTAGGTGATAGCAACGATTTTCAAATGAAGGCGAAAAATAAGCTGTACCTCGAAGTATTAGCAACATGTTGGTTAAAGGAGTGTTGAAGGAATTGTGGTGTTGGGTTTTGGGGACGCTCGGTCGCCAGTCGGCAAGGTTGCCCTTGCTGAAGGAAAGTGACCGGCGTGCCCTGATTGGTGGATTACATTCCCTGCGCCACAGTGACAACGATAGGTTAGTGACCGAAGCCTCGGTCGGGTATAATAAACTTCTGGCCGAGGGTACGAACTCTCGTTTGTACCCATTTCAGTTTTTACCTTCGGTCTTATAGAGCCGGGTACAGGATCACATACGAGGATCGGTTCACACTGGATATTTGTATTTAGATATAGGACTAGCTATAGGATTGACTACGGAGGCTCTCAGAGCCATAGATGAACAGAAATAAACCAGCAGTCTTCCCCACCAAGGGTCAAGTCCGTCTTCGGTAAGTCTAGCAAGCTTATCTTAGGGTCTGGATACGCTCGGCTTGTGGGATGCTGGCCTAAGGTACATTGAACCGAGGGTTTGTTGCTGGTCAGTCCAAGAGATTAGAGTGGCCGAGTGTTGGGAGCGACGAGAAGCGTCGTTCGCCATATATTATAGTGGAACCGAGTGTTCCATAATATTTTACTACCCGCCGAGGTTTTACCTCGGCAAACCCATATTAGGCTTGACAGCCGGTACCCTTCCTTCTGAGGCACTGCGGGGTTCGCGCGAAAGCGTAATATTGCATACTAGCCCTCTCTCGTGGCTAGTGGTGCAGGTTATTGGGTTGGCCTAATACAACCTAGGTGTACAGAGGGTTCACATCCAACCCGGCGTAAGGGATCGTTCCTGGTCTTCAGGTTTGATCCAACGCTCGTTGATCTGACAAGGAGAAGCGAGTGTTGTTGATGGGGCTCATACCATTTGGTAGTGAGAATTTCTGCGTGATCCTACACGACAGAATCCTAAATTCATCGATCTAACATCACTTCACTTCTCATTAAACGGTTACTTCTTGTAACTGTAAGGATCTTGTCGATGACGTATGCAACTAAGGAGCAGGCTACAATATCTTTACGATTCAGAGCTTGTCAGCGTGGCTCCAGAGGACTTTGTGGTGACCAGAGCTACATGGTCAATTCCAACTCGGGTCTGGTAGACCAGCGCGCACATCGTCGCCACCTTACTTCGAAGTTGCATGTGATATATCAACGCGGCTGTATTCGGGAGCTAGATGTAGCCATTTAAGCGAACTAGGACTCCTATCTCTGTTGACTTCATTCATCAACTTTCCGCCGTGAACACAAGTCCACTCCCCACTGCAAGCCTTCTCGTCGCTTCGTCTTCTATCAACTTCCTCCCGACGTTGGCATTGACCACACAACTCGATCCCAACATTTGGTAGCACTTGTTAGTCAAGTACCCGAAGTGTTGTGGTGCACCCGGATTGGTATGGCACACAAGAGTTGAAGTTGCGTCGGTGACACGTCCTACGTCAGTCCGTGTCGCCCCGAATTAAAGTATCTGAGAGCGAAGCTTTCGTGTCGCATCGAGTGCAAGCGTCGTGCCATCGAGCCCGCTGTGAGCGTACAATTGTTCCGTCGTCCAAAGCAGTATGGATTCGGATATGAGTGCCCACGTGTTGGCGGAAGTGACTACGCTGCTGAGACAGCAGCAAGAATTAATGGTCAAACTAGTGAATCGTCCGACCACGGAAAAGCGAGTAGAGGGTATCTCCGTGCCGAAGTACAGTGGGTCAATTGACGAGAGCTTGGAGCTCTTCCTCGACCAGGCTCGCCTGTTCGTTGAAGCCAAGGACATCAACTACACGAATGCCGGTAATAGTCGCCGGGACCTTGCAATGATGGTATCAAATCTTCAAGGCCAGGCTGCTGTGTGGTACGTCACGCAACAAAGCAGTATCCACACGATCGATGATCTTGCTGATACTCTGCGCCGCGAGTTTATCCCCGCGGATCTGCAAGAACGATTGCGAGATGTGCTCTATAAGCTGAAGCAACGAGAAGGGCGTGATCTGGCGGATTATGTCACTCGCTACTCCAATTGATTATGCGTGTTAAAGACATGAGCGAAATCGACAAGATTGCTCTTTTACCCGGGGTTTGGTGACCCAAACGCGTGCTGAAGTGGTCTACCGTCGATGCACTATGGTACGCGATACGCGACGCCATAAGCATTGCCATGGAGTATGAGCGTGCGCACCCACAGCAACTATAGTCTGGACAAAGTGGTGGTCGCTTTCGCGGACGCCCATTCGAAGGACATCGCGGTCATGGTCAACGCAGCGATCCCGGTCCAGAGCCGATGGAAATTGGCCAAGGGAGATTCGTATCTCGCGACGAGTGTTTGCAGTGCAACCTGTGCTTTTTTGTAAGAAGCTAAGGCATCGTATGGCACACTGCCGCCAGCGTAGCAGAAACGAGCAATCAGCCGCGGATCGTTCGGCTAACGTCATTCGACAACAAGTCGGTAACATGCAAGAAGCCATACCAGAGGTATTCGATCGCCTTACCGTCAATGTCGCTACTATCGGCGGTTCTGGGTAGCACCCATTGCTGCGGAAGAACGGTGCTGTGGGAACCGTGAGGTTCTGATCCTGTTGGATAGCGGCGCCGATCATAATGTCATTCGCAAAGAACTCTGCAACAAGATTATCCGTCGCAAACGTGCAGTGTCGGAGCGCTTTGATGGGTCTACGACGCAGGTGCAGTGGGTGAACGAAGTGAAAGATGATACCACCTTTAGCGGGTTCGTCTTGCGTGATATGGTGTTCTCGGAGTGGGATTTACCCTCCCTCCACACATGATGTCATTTTTGGCAACCCTTTTTCCGACGATTAAAACCCAGTCATCAACTGGAGAATGCACGACGTGCAACTGGACGCTGGTCTGTTGATCCTCAGTGCCGCGTTCCAAATCGAGATGGATGCCTTCGAAGCAGCGGTGTCAGCCGCAGATACGGAGGAGGATCGCCGAGTCAGCGATTTGTTCTCGAAGACGCGGACCCAGCGATGCTGTGTGTCGACGACCAAGCGTTTTTGGACGAGTACGAGTGCATCCCGGTGTGGAAGGACATATTCGAGCAGAACAAGATTCCTCGTGAGTATTGGCTACCTCTACAAGAGGTCAGCGAAGCCGCATTTGAAAAGAGAAGTGTATCGTGTCAAAGTGTTGGTGTCGTGGGCGGTGAATGCAGTGCCTGATTTTCTAAGTGCACTATTGGCTGAATATGCAGAATTATTTTCAGAACAACTGTCGGACAAAGTACTCAAGGCTCGTGCAGTCGAATTTGAGCTGGCAATGAAGCCCGGGCGTATAATAGTACTCTCAAAATGCCTCATAGTAGACTTCGCGTGCCCCTTCAGGCTCTCACGCACAGAGCAAGATGCACTAGACGAGTTTGTGTGTGAGCTACTTCAAAAGGCTGGCTGGAAGTATCGGACTCACCGTGGGTGTCGAACATCTTTGGTGTTCCAAAAAATACTAACACTGAAAAAGCGCCAACTCGATCGCAATGGATCAAGAGTGGCAATAGTTTTCTACCCATTCGTTGGGTAGAAGACATTCGCTACATCAACGGCCAGACAGAAATGCCAAAAATCCGCTGCCTCGAATCGATGAGCTTTTCGATCGCATGGACGAGTGCTCTTGTGTTCTTAACCATCGATCTTGCTCCGAGCTACGACTAGATGCGATTTGAATCTTCGAGCCGGAAGTACACTGCCTTCAGAACGAACAAGGAAACGTATCATTGGTGTGTCGCTCCGATGGGGCTTAGTGGTATGCCAGGTGTGTGGTCCCGACTCAAGCGACTTTTGTTCGTAAAGTTCGCCTTTGCATTTACTCTCACTCCGCGGAAGAACATTGCGAGTCACTCCGCCACGGTTTTGACGTCTTGCGAGCTGAACGACGGTACACACGACGATCTAAGTGCGTCTTTGGAGATGAGTCTGTGTGAACTTCTTAGGTCACACAGTGATGAAGGATGGATTGCGCGTCGACAAGCGCAATACGTTGGTAATTGAGCAATATCCTGATCCAACAACACCCAAGCAACTTCTCAGCTTCCTGGGGTTGGCTGGCTATTATCGCCGATTCATTTGTGATTTACTGAGATTGTGCTGCCCATGAGCAAGTTGGTGAAGATGAACGTTGCGTGGTCCTGTTGAGACGAGCAGAAGCGGGCATTCGTGCAACACAAGCTCCGCCTACAACAAGTCCCTGTACTACAGCTTCCTGACTTCGACAAGTGACGACAGATGCCTCAGATCGCAGGCGTACTGTCTCAACGAGTCTTGCCTGCCGCCTTCTTTTCGAAGAAACTCTCGTTGTCCGAACGCAACTGACCTTTGCATGAGCAGGAATTGTTCGCCATTAAGCTTGCCCTGTCCAAGTGACGACATTACTTGTATGCACGAAAGGTTGACGTTTTTACGGATAATTCAGCTTGCTCCTGGTTCATGCAACACCCGTCCTGCAAATGGGCGAGGTGGATGGATTTATTTGGCCAATTCACGTTCACTCTTCACCACGTGAAAGGAGTTGCTAACGTTGTCGCTGATGCCCTGTCACGGCTAGCGGAACTCCAAGCTTTAAATGAGAAATCCACCTCGACCGATATTCTACAGCCTATTGTACACCAGTGCGATGAACACTGTACAACGGACTACAAATCGCTGCGGCGCCACAGGATATAGAATCTCTCTCTTTCCCTACTTCCGGAGTCCGACTGTCACTTGATTTTGAACATCGACTTCCGGGGAGAGGTGTCGCGGCGCCGGTGATGGTAGCGCACGAAGTGCTGACGATCAAAGTGGGTGAAGCAACGATTGCCATCACAAACGTGCATCTGGACTCGGCCACCAAACGCGTGTCCCAGCAAGGATATCGACGCGACCTTCACTTCGCTGGTTTAGGGAAATCGTCGCCCTTGACGAAAGTGTCAGGCAGAACATTGCGCTGGAAACAAGACCTATTTTATCGGAGAAGCCGTTCGACGAATTTTTGTTCCTGATTATGCTGACCAGCGCATTGCACTTTTCGCAGAATTCCACGACGGCCCCGTAGCTGCACAACCGGATATTCGACGGACTCAATTGAAATTAAGTCAATGGTACTACTGGTCTACCATGCTGGCCGATGTCAAGCGCTACGTACAAAGCTGTACCACCTGCGCTCGCTTGAAGTCGAACAGTTTGCGAAGGAACGGCGAGCTCGTGCCCCTACCTGTGCCTTCCCAATGCGGGCAGATTGTTGGGATTGACTTCGTCACTGGACTTCCAGTATCTTCGACACCATCATGGTGTACATCGATCAGTAAGAGGCCAAAGTACGTGGCAACACGACGGCAATAGGTGCATAGTCCGCGGCTCTCTTTTTATGTAGTCGTTCGCAACCATGGACTACCAGCTGCAATCGTGAGTGACCGTGACCCGAGGTTGACCAGTTCGTTTTGGCAAAAACGGTTGCGCATAATGGGGGCAAGCTACGAATGACGACTGCATTTCGTGCTCAAGCGGATGGACAAACTGAGCGGTAAAACACAGTTCTCGAAGACGGATTCCGCTGTATGGTGTCTCTACACGGGACAATTTGGTCTGAAGTGTTATCTACTGTGGAGTACGCTCACGCAACGTTGGTGAGCTCTTCGACCAAAATGTCGCCATTTCAAATTGACACAGGTCACGTGGCCCGAACGCCAGGTGTCGAGGCGGAGACTCGGGATGGTTTTGCTGTCCATTTTGTGGAAGAGCGCCTGATGATCATCAAAGCCGCACAAAGAAAGTTACATGACGCCAAGGCCCGGTAGAAAGCGTTTTTCGACCAAGGACGTAGTCTTGTGCAGTTCGAGAAAGGTGATTGGGTGTTCTTGAGCACACGAAACCTACCACTCGCTCATGCAGCGCGTGAAACACGTATTGACAAGTACAAACTAGCACGCGAAGTTCGTGGGATCTTTCCAGATCACCACGATGGTGAACCAGAATGTGGCCAAGCTAGAATATCTGAAAACCATACGCCGACTGCAAAACAGCTTCAACGTCGACGTGCTGCGTCACGTTGTCGAGTCTTCTGAAGTGTTCCTGAGCCGGCCATTGCCAAAGGTATCTCCAGTACACGTTTCTCCGGACAATGACGATGGCGCCCTACATGTGATTGAGCGGCTGGTCAAGCAACGAACACACCGCAGAAAGAAGCGATTCCTGGTACATTGGCAAGGCTTGGCGGCTGGTGAAGACGCTTGGAAAACGAAGGCTACCAATAACGTGGAGGCAATTTACGATTCAGAGCTTGTCAGCGTGGCTCCAGAGGACTTTGTGGTGACCAGAGCTACATGGTCAATTCCAACTCGGGTCTGGTAGACCAGCGCGCACATCATCGCCACCTTACTTCGAAGTTGCATGTGATATATCAACGCGGCTGTATTCGGGAGCTAGATGTAGCCATTTAAGCGAACTAGGACTCCTATCTCTGTTGACTTCATTCATCAACTTTCCGCCGTGAACACAAGTCCACTCCCCACTCCAAGCCTTCTCGTCGCTTCGTCTTCTATCAACTTCCTCCCAACGTTGACCTCGACCACTCAACTCGATCCCGACAGTAACTATGCCAATCATGCCTGCGTATTTTTAAACGAAACCCCTCCCAATGCGTGTAGCTTTCTCACCGTGTATCCATAGGCCACTGGGCGTAGTAATTTTCTTACATTTTGTTGGCCACGATAGCTGCAAGAAATGATTCGTTCAAATTGCACAAATAAGTTTGCGTTACTGATGCGATTTTAGCTTTTGTACGTAGTCTTGCATGAAAGTAAGAAGATAAGTCGGCAATGCAACGAGTATCCATAGGCCACCGGGCGTAGTGATTTCCTGGCCAAGATTGCTGCAGGAAATGTTTCGTTCAAATTGCACGAAGAAGTTTCCGTGACTGATACGATTTTAGATTTTGTACATGTACGCAGTCTTGCATGAAAGTGAGAATATAAGTCGGCAATGCAACATATTCTTACTACACCTACATTGTATGAATTCCGAACAATAACAAAAAGCTCTTTTAACTGGACACGCGCTTCAATATATTCCAAACGTACGGAATTATCTACGGAACGGTAAACGGTGCTCGGTATTATAGTACCGTAAAATTCGGATTCAGTAAGACACACCGCGACAGAAACTCAAATATTTTGAAATGACTTGGAAATTGTAAGAATGTTCTTTTACGATCGTAAAAACTAAAGTTGTCCTTGCATTTTGAAAACTTTTATTCAGCAAGCAACCTTTTTACCATTGTCTTATTGAATCCAAACTTTACGGTAGAGTGTTGTTCAAAGAAAAAAATCATCAAAATGTTGCTCGAGCATTCTGGAAAAATCATCTGCTGCAGGTAAAATACGATTATAAGTGGGATCATATCATTGAGGTTTTGCCTTATCTTCTGCGGATGGGTCAACCGCCACAAAAAAAATAATCGATCCGGTTATCAAGTATAGCAGGGTTATAAAGCTTTTTGCTGATGTATCCAAATCGTATTACGATAGGTATCAGAAATGCAAAGATTCAGACCTCGTTGCAATCCCTGGTAGACTCTGGATATAAAATCCAGACAACTTTGTTGCCACATCGTGTGCCGCATATACATGTAGAGTGTGTGTATTTAAGTTGCAAGCATACTGAATTCAAGTCAAATATTTGGTTCAACTAGATTTTGCATCATATAAACGGTGGGGCTCAAATAGGGAGGGTCATATAAACAGGTTTGACTGTATAACGTATTTCATATTTCCAAGAGCTGGGAATTTGATCGAAAAATGAAAGCAAACAGCAACATACCCACAGTGTCTCCTTCCTACGAGACTCGTCGTTCCCTGGCGCCAATACGGCTTGTTTCGACAACGATAACCAGCTTTTCCAGATCATTTCTTTTAGGTTGAAATACCCACTCGGCGATGGCAATGCCATGAGAACTATCACCCTTCTGGGAGCTGATCTAAACGCAGCCGACGCACGGATGCGTCCATTTCGCACGAAACTTCGCCAGCTTCACGCAAAATACGAGCACGACTTCCCAATCTACCCAGGCACTGTTCAATCCACTAATAATATTGCGCATCGTTCCCGAGTCCACGTTTTGGTCCCAGTACTTGCATTCACAAACAAACATGACCTTCTCATCTGGTTGCTGCAAATCTTGAACGTACACGTCGGATCTCTCCTGATTCTCGGCGCGTGGATCTCCAGTGTCGGCAGCCACCAACTTGAACCATACCTTCGGAACGGAAACGATAAGTGAGTTATGCTTTGAGTTGCCCAACAACCCGATCTTTACATCTTCATCAAATCACATTTTGGTCTCCAGCTTGGTCATCGGTCTGAACTCCGACTCGGATAACAAAATCCTGCATGTTCTTGTAAACCTTGAGGTCCGAAGCAGCAATTCCTCTAAGGTGGCTATCGTTAAACATTTCCACCACCACGTTCCGTAGCTCCACAACGATGATCTTTTCCTTGATAGGGACGGATGCTGGGCGTATGAGTGAATCTACAGTGTCGGCAGCCACCAATTCGAACCAGACCTTCGGAACGGAAACGATGATCGCGTTCTGGTTTGAGTTGCCCAGCAAGTCTATCTTATTCTCTTCATCCAAAGGCTCTTGGTCTCCGGCTCCGTCGTCGGTCCGAACTTCGACTCGGTTTATTGTACCGGCAGATTGGGATCGGTCAAAATAAACTAGAATGGTTGTATGTTGACCAATTCTGGCCCGATTTTAGTAAATCAAAAGCCACTATGTTGCTGTGACCGAGACGTATTTGATCATAGCTGTTTAGGCTTGATCGAGGCTCTCCTTTTCGCTCTAGGCATGATATAGCACGAGTCTCAATCCCCATAATTTTGTACCACTCTAGCCTTTTGTACCATAACTTCGCAGGGAGAGCTCATAAGAAAGAACGAAAGACGCATTCGTGTTCCTGGATGCCTACACTACAAAACAAACATTTTTTGCCAGAGTATCGTACATCAAGCGCTACATTCCGTTTTTCAGAGCTAATTTAGCCGTTTTTGACGGCTTTTGACTACTTTCACCCACCTCTGTCACTGACCGCCTGTTTGTTCCGAAAATTGACTTGATTTCCGTATGCATCCTTGAGAATTGGCATTCGCTGGTCATAAAATATCCAACCCTACCCTAGAGACAAGACGATGACATCGACTTTTAGCGAATTAAAGTTTTGAATGACCAAGGCAGCTCTATCATTGGCTATGTTGAAACACGCTTTTAGACAATTAAAGATCTCTCAGCTAATTTTCACGCAAAGAAAACCGCATTGAAAAATACGGTCAGGAAAAGAAGTTATGACCCTATGAATTTGGTGACCGATCCCAATCTGCCGGTACAATAAGAAAGCCTGCATCGTCTTGAAAATGAAGAGGTTCGAAGCAACAATCCCTTTAAGGTGGTTATCGCTGTACATTTCCTTCACTACGTTTCGTAGCTTCACAACGTTGCTGTTTTCGGTAAGACAGGTCGAAGCTGCATTTGAGAGATCATCTCCAGTGTCAGCAGCCACCAACTTGAACCAAACCTTCGGAACGGAAACGATTAACGCGTTCTTCG
The DNA here is from genome assembly GCA_012656075.1 of Phytophthora hibernalis. Taxonomy (NCBI): domain Eukaryota; phylum Oomycota; class Peronosporomycetes; order Peronosporales; family Peronosporaceae; genus Phytophthora; species Phytophthora hibernalis. The sequence continues at coordinate 79,656 of JAAKBF010000156.1, read as the reverse complement.
TTGAGTCGCCTAGCAACTCAATCTCATCATCGACTTTCAAAGGCTCTCGGGCCCCGCTTGGTAATCGGTCTGAACTCCGACCCGGTTCATGAAACCCTGCATGTTTTTGTAAACCTTGAGGTGTTCGGGTTTAGTGCTGTTGACTTCAGCCGGGTTGTTTTGGATAGTACAGCTTGGAAATCTTCAATATTCCCAATCTGTTCGTGCTCCACCTCTTCTGGCTTAATGGAAGTCACGTTCCGAGGCACTTGATGAGGGAGACGGGTCGTCACCAAAGATTTAGGAAACACCACCAGAGCTTTCGGGGAGATCACCAAAGATTTGATCAAAGTCCCCAACCCCTTGGACTGGGGAAAACACCAGAGATTTAGGAAATGCCACCATAACAATAAGCGTACATCACCAAGGCAATCTGTACAGCATCAGCGATTGTAGTAGTTGTGGTTTTCGTTGGGTTTCCAATACATCGGCTAGTGGGCAAGCTACTATTGTCGCTGTTTCTACATACATGTAAATGCTTAAATGTAGGGGTGATTAGGAGGAATTCACTTATAATAGTCTCCACGTACGGTGCGGAGTAGACATACTGGACAAAAAGTGAGCAAAGACCCCAAACTTACTCGTTGTTGGGGTAATAAATAATTTACCGAAGTCTGAACCCTAGTTGTACCTGTCGTGCGACAAAAGGGACAACGACGTCTGCAGTACTGCGATGTCCTGCTCCAACCGCTTCAGGGGACGAATGTGCTTGTTAAAAATTATTTTGAAGAAGTAATATATTGTGTTGTGTAGCATATATTGAATATCAGCGCGAACTAACACCTACGGCGCTTTGTTTGATCGCACGAATCACGGCACGTGTTCAATCGTTGGGAAGGCTGCACATGTGAATCGGTCGTAGTATCATGCACAGATGGAGCCTGCTCGCTTTGATCAGGGTAAATGGAGACCGCATTGATAGGAGGCTGGCCACTGTCAGCAGAAAAGTAATATCTCGGAGCATGCAGGGTGTGAGCTTGCTGGGATTTACCAACATCATAAAAAGAAAGGATCCGTTCTCGTTCAGGAACCGTAGACAGATGTACATCGACTCCGCGACGAACAGTTTCCTCAAGAGGGTAACTTGGCCTTCTACCCGCCAAATTTACGTTTTCTTCTTCGTCGACTGAGTGCAACTCTTGGATAAAGGTTCTTCCAAAAGCTTGGCGAGGGTACTACCAGACATCGGAGAGCGTGACCACGGACCTTGTACAGGCATGTCATCTTTGAAACGTTGAAAAGCCTCAACTTCAGACGATATACCATCACTTACGTGCTGCTCGACCACTGGTCGGCTAACCCCACCGCTTTGACGTACAAATGTTTTGATTCCAGGACAACTCAACATGAGTTCACGCGTACTGTGAATTATATGTAGACATATTCCGAATTTGGCGCTAAATCGGCAGCTACATGTCCTCGAAAGCGCATTCACGAGCCATCCATCTCTCGGCATACTTTGCCATTGCATGCGGAGAACATGGATTGATTTAAACGGTGAATTTTTCGTCTGGGTGATGTAAAGTCGTCTGCACTACGACTTTCGGTATCTCCGTACCGGCTTCTAGGCTGATGTAGGACTTGCACAAAATGGGAGGGGATATTATCCGCAGCAGGAATTGGTGTAGCAATCAGCTCTTGATTCCTCAAATTATACAGGGCCTTCAATCTCTCGGACACGGCCGGAGAACTTTTAAACGCAGCTTGCATGGTGACGAATACGAAGCGAGACTTGTCCAGGCGCTCTATCAATTCACTCGGCGTTACTTTGTTGGATTTGTTTACAAACTTGAGTGTCTTGTGATATTGTTCGAGGGGTTATTCGTGGCTGCACACCCTGCTGGCGTGTGGAACGCTTGCCATTTTCCATAGCGAGCGTGTAAAATCCACTGTTTGATAATTTTATCTGCTACCTTTTGAAGTTGCTCACAAAATGCGGACGCGGAGCGCGATGCTTCCAACACGTTCGCTCTCCTACACTCAAACTCCTCCTCATTGAGAGCGTAGTACATGCTGTTTAGATCACGAAAAATCATCTCAATAGTCACACGTTCTAATTTTCCATGGGTGTACTCTTTCACGTTCTTGAAAACGTGGAACCAGCACATTAGGATTTTTGACCCCGGTAATTCAGATTGGTATGCGTTATACTGAGCATTACCCGCATCGGTCATCACAAACTGCGGTGAAAAACTAACCATACATGTTTCCCTCACAACCCGTTTTGTAAACGCTAGACACCACGTGATATCCGTTGCCGTGCGGTTAGATGTGCAATAGTAAACCACTGGAAAGAACTTGCCTCGACAGTCTGAAATCCCAAACACGAACAGAGGAAATTTCTATTTAACGACACTGCGTGCTATCAATATGAAAAAGGGTCGTGCAACGAGGGTCATTTTGAGCGGAAACGTAAGTTTCCATCAACGAGTAGCACGTGAGTCCAATTCGAAATGGTGACGTAAGTGACCCCTTTCCGAGCTTGGGAATCAAATTTCCGTCTTCGTACGTCGTGTCACACAGAACGATCAAGTTCTCTCTAGATTCGCTGACATGTTGTACGCTGTCGTACATGTGTTGGCAGCACAGGTCAAATACTGGTTGTATTGCATCCTGCTTGTGGGCTTTTCGCCACTTTCAACAAATTTTGCACCTGCGATAGTTGCGGTGCCGGGCCTTCCAACGTACCACGCTGGATCTTCTTGCACATTATTCCAAGGAAGTCGACTGATGTATGAGAAGTGTCGTCCGCGAGTCTATCGGTAATAATTGCCTTCATTTAATCCGTAAGGGAAGGTGTCCTTGGTGATGAGGCTGCCGGGTCTGTCATGGAGTGTACACCGTCGACTGAAACACTGGCCATTGTGCTCGATTCACAGGTTAAAATCCTGTACCGACATTGGCATTGTGTTCCACTGAGCGCACAGCGTGCAGATGTACATTTGGTTATTACTCGGCTCATTTTGGGGCGCCTCATCATACTTTCATCTTCATCATACTCGGCATGAGCGAGAGAGCAAGTTGCGGGGTCTTTTCTGCAGCGACTGCGGTTTGGCAAAGAATTCAAGTACTCACATAATGTGATGTCGGTGTCTGTAGCCGAATTCCATATCTCTACCCAGGGTATGCGTGTCCTGCTACGGCGCGTGGGTTGCTCGTCGTCGACGTGAACCTGCAATGCAACACGATCTTTGTGAGTCTCTATTAGGCATAGAACATCCTGGCATTTATCGTTTACGAACGCTTGCTGCCTCGGATGTTGGTAGTTCGGCCATGGTTGTCGTGAGGGTGGTTGTCTTGGGGTGGGTGGTTGCCTTGGGGTTGTTGTAGGAATGCACTACTGAAACGTGGGTCCCTAATTTAAGAGGAATCCATGAAACCACCGTCAGAAGTTTTGCAGGCCATAAGTTAATGGTGTTAAAACTCAAATCTATGGTGTTTCCCCTGAAAACTATGGTGCGTGATAATACTGGAACTTATGGTGACGATTTTTTTCTGTGGTTGTGGTCCTGATATATGTGGTGGAGATACCCCCACTCGCACTTGATTTCCATCCGCGATTCGGTACCAGATTTTACGCACCATCATCGCCTTCGCCTACTTCTCCGCCAATTCTCGAAAGAAGAATGGGAACCCCGGGAGATTTGGATAGGTATGGACAGGGAAATTCTATGGAGATCGAGTTAGGGAGATCGAGGTGTGACTCACATACCAAAAAGGCCAACCGAAAATGAAATCCGATTGAAGAATTTATTTAAGAGATGGTAAAAATAAATAGTAAGCCGTCCGCCATGTAATGCATAGAGCAATCTAGATCACAAGAGTACATGTATGGAATGTAAAGTATTGATCTATATTTTCTCAAGTGTTAGTAGTATTAGTCCCGCGTAGTAACTCACCGTAATCTTCTTCATTATCGCCAACTCCTTATGGCATCAGTTCGGAGCCATCAAATGCATTCGTCTTAGCTATCTTACGTGCCCACTTGTGCTTTTGCATTGCCATTTCGAAATGGCCCCGGTACTCCGCCACCCGCCGAAGAAGAAACTCGGCCGCCCTAAAAGCGTCTGCCCCGCACTTGCCCGTCGTGCAAGACCACCTTCAGCTCGCCCACCAAGCTGAAGAACCACCTCAAACGTATGAGGGGTGCGGTCCGAAGGCTGTCGCGCTTCAAAAGGCAAAGTGCAAGGAGGCGAACCGGTTCTACAGCAAGGCCAACTCTATCAAGCGCGAGTTAGACAAGGTGTGCATGTGGGATTTTGACGGTGACGATTCTGGCGATGAAAGCATGGAGGATGAGAGCATGCGTGAGCCCAAATGGGTTCCTTTTGGAGACAATATGGCGAACAGCTTGTCGAGCGCGTTCGTACAAGCCTGGTCGCGAGCTGTCAATATTATTGACGGGCGGCGGATATTATAAGTGGCCATCATTTCCTTCAGTTGCTGGAGAGCCCACGAAAAGTCCTCTTCTTTTTCTCCGTGGAGCCAGCACTGTGCAATTGGGAGTATCGTGTTCATGTTTGTCATAACAATGATATTCAGCAACGGAAGATCATACTCGTTGGTCTTGTATGTACAATCCATAATCACAACTTCCGAGTTCCAAATGTAAAATTTCTCGATGTCTGGGTGAGACCAGAACAGGTACCGTAACCTTGAGTTCGCAGAGTTGACTTCGACTCTGTACAAAAAGTCAAGTTCCCTCAGTTTTTTAAAAGCCGTTCAGTCGGAGTGTCGCCAGCCAATTCCTGCCGCCGTTCAAAATCTTTCCGATTTGATATGTCCTTTGCCGTGATCGAGGTATTAGGGTCAGCGCGCCTAAGCGTGGCTACCACAATTTCAGGAGAGACACCAACTGCAGTTTGGGACACAATCAAATCAGAATTGGATAGATTTCCAGACATCAACTTTTGTATATCGCGTCGCCGGTGACCTGGATGAAAACTTGGATCTTGGGAGGAAGGATGGTTGTGATGCATATGGCCCCTAAATGGACAACCTTCCATGAGCCAGAGCAATCCTCCGGATCTACGGCTTGTAGTCGAATTTTCATTCCACAGCCAATTTTGCCGGTAGTTCGTTGAGTTCGAATCCTTTCCACTTCACCAAGGGCTGGGTTGTTCTGCGTACGCCCATACTTGTCACACTTGAAGTCGCGCTGCCAAATCTCTTTTAACTTGTTTTTCTTGTTGTGGGCCTTCGTCACGTCGATTATCAGCGTCCGGTTCCAACAGTGTAGCGCTGCTTCGGCTTCTTCATATCAGGAATACACACATTGCGGCAAAGGCGGGATTGTGAAAAGGGGCGGAGCTGTGGGATCACTTGTACTTGGCTGCATGTTGTGTAATGATCCAAAGTAGAGAACTTCTCCTAAAGAGAGCGATTGTCGTATTTAAAGACATATTGGGCCGCAGCAAGTTCTTAGAATATTTTAAGTAATTTTAACTTGTGAGCTATATGTAATTGAGGAGAATGAAGGATGAAGCTCCTGCTGCCAGAAGGCTCTAGTATTATTTTAAGATTCCTTCAGAACAGCAAGTCTGTGGGCAATTGAAGTAAGTATAAATATATGCAGCACGAAGTAGAATAGGTCTCATCGCTCCAGAGAAATTCGGTCTTTAAATGAAGATAAATTTAAACTGTTTGGGACGGTTTACTATTTATTTTTACCATCTCTTAAATAAATTCTTCAATCGGATTTCATTTTCGGTTGGCCTTTTTTGGTATGTGAGTCACACCTCGATCTCCCTAACTCGATCTCCATAGATTTTCCCGTATGGACAGCTCTCAAGGCATCTAGCTCATCGAAACCTTTCACATGCGTAGTATTTGATTGATCGATTTGCCCCAGAACGTGACTTCTTGGTCGCCAGCAAGCTTCAGTGAGTAGACGGTCGCAGAGGGCATTATTAATACCTAGCGGTAATGTCCGTAGTCCACGCGCATGGCCAACGCCGCATCAGCAGTGTGCGCCTAAGCTTATCTGTAGGTACTATGTACTCTTCCAATCGGTTTACGTACGACCACAAGTTATTTACATTGTTGGTCAGTACCGGATGAGCGACGTTGACGATAACTTCTGGGGCCGCACGGAGGAGAGCGAGTTCTCGTATGTGGTGACGGTTCCTGGTACGAGTAAGCAGGTGACACTCAATGCAGTGCAGGACCGAGAGATCTGCGCTGGGACGCCCAAGTTCCCGTCGCACGGCCATTGCGTTTGGGACGCCGCTTTGCTACTGGCAGACTATCTGCAGACCAAGGCGAAGGGTAGTTCCCAATCAACGGGTGGCAAAGAAGAAGAACGGTTTTCCTTTAAAGGAAAGAAGGTGGTGGAGCTGGGTGCAGGTGTCGGACTGGTGGGCATGGCGCTGGCGGTGCTCGGAGCTCGAGTGGTGCTCACAGACCAGGAGTACGCACTGCCGCTGTTGGCCAAGAACGTGAATGTGAACTTCGCTGACCAGGGAGAAGGCGGACTATCGGATACTGTTGCACCGACAGTGGAAGAATGTCAATGGGGAGAACCGTTCAAGGCGGGAGGCTGTTTGGCGTCGTGGACGAAAAGCGCCGACGTGGTGATCTTCTCGGACGTACTTTATCATGCTTCAGCCTTTTTACTGCTGATCAAAACGCTACATGGCTTGTCGTCTCCATCTACTAATGTGTTTTTCAGCTTTGAGACCCGGGATGCAGCGATCGAAGCAAACTTCTTGCAGCAGCTCAGAAAGACCTTTGCGGTGGAGGAGGTCTCTCGCAACGATAACCCACAACTGTTAGCCAATTTCGAGTACCCGGACGAACTGTTCATTTATCATGCGCGGCTCAAGGCTAATACCGATGTAAAATAATAAGCTGGTCGACTATATTTGACAAATTGTACGATACCTTCGTCTTTGGAACTGCTTCTAAACTGTTTTTGCTCGCCGCATTTGCTGATCCACTGAATAGATACGATAGCTTCACAACCTTGAGATGGAGGCAGATGACAACATCTCGCCAGTCTGTGGAACTGGATCTGACACGACCTCCTTAGGTCGACTGGGGAGGATCCTAGCGTCGAGTGAAACGTCCTTCGTTTTCAGGTAGACGTTGTCGAGGAAGGCACAGACAGCGTCGCCGTGCGCTAATGCACGAGGAGACAACAGGAAATTGAACATGTGACTAGCGTAGGGCACCTTGACAAAAACATCCTGCACGCCGCCGAGCTGCTTGTCCTGGTACGATAGAATATCCTGAGGAAGTTGTTGTCGATAGCGACGCAGGCTCTCGAAGAACTGATGTGAGTCCTTGAAGGCGACAGTATTGTCGTGAGTACCATGCGTGATCATGAAGGGCGGAATAATCCCTTTACGACCCGCTGTTCGTACATCATCCAGGTAGGCAATAGGCGATGCTCGCTCAAAGTCCTCATTGTTGCCCTTGAGCTTCTTCTGCATCACGAGAAACTCGAGGTAATGAATCAGGCCGTGGGTTTTGTCGCGAGAGTAATAGATTCCGTGTCGGTCTGTGAAATCATGAACGCCGTAGTTGTCAACAACTGCACGCACGCTTGTGTCGACGTTCTCAAAACCGGGCTGCAGGGACTTATCATCAGCAGTCAGACCCACTAAGCTGGCCAGGTGCCCACCCGCAGATTCACCGCCCACCGCGATAAAGTCGGAGTTTGCATCGAATTCCTTGCGTGCATTGTGGCGAAGGTACGCAACAGCTCGTTTCGCGTCGATCAAGTGTGTAGGGAATGCCACGCCGGGGATAAGCGATAGTCGATGACGCACACCACCCATCCCCTCGAAGCAAGCTGATAGACGCAGGCAAACGGTGGAATACGGCGGTCACCAATGACCCAGCCTCCACCGTGAACATACAAGAAGATTGGCGCGTTCGGTGCAGTATCTCGGTGCTTGTAAACGTCCATCAGCAACTTCGTGGTTTTGGTTTTGCCCACGTGTGCGTAAGTGACTGTGCGGATCTTGCTGACACCAGGGTAGCTGAGTGACACGGCAATTGGCTGCGGCAATGGCAGAAACACGCTCATCCATCGCGTTAACGTCATGTGGCCGATGTTCTCCAATTGCTTCGGTTCAATGTCCGAGGCGACGAGCGCGTCGCGAATGACCTTTTGGAGGAGAGGTTCTGTCTGTACCATTTCGCCAGGTTCGCAGCTACGACACATTGCACAAGGCCCGCAAAGGCGCCACTCCAGCGCGAGAAGATGGGGATCTTCTTCTTGAGCAGAAAACCCAGCAGACACGCGTGTATGACGGCGATCTTGTGCGAAAGCTCCGTGGGCAGTAGCGACGCCGCCATACCGAAGAAATTCTACAATAAAATACAAAACAATTAGAGAAGTTGGTCTGCGCTGCCCCTGCAGACGACGGTGCTCACCTCTCGTGGGATTTTGTTGTTCTTGGCACGCTCCACGACGTACAGCGTGGACACGGCGAACGCCAGGTATGCCCAGCGCGTCAGACGCTCGCTGCTCAGGTACGGCATGGACTCAGGCTTGACGACCTTCATCTTGGAATGGACTTGCTGGTGGTGCCGGTAGACCTTGAAGGGGGACCTCAACAATCGGGTGGCGAAGAAATCGCTGGCGACTTGATCGGGAAATGGCAGACAGACGCGCGCAATACAGCGAGGTGTATTCGCCAACCCGATATGGATACATTTAAGTAACCAATCAGAAGTGACTATTGGAGCTTGGACCAATCATTGAGCTGCTAAACGAACTGTTGAATTGTTGAGTCAACACAAAAATAATCAAAAAGCTGAAGCTGGATGCCACGTCTTGCTGGACCCATGTTGTCCTCTGCTTGCGAATGTAACTGTTCAACTACATGTACCACTAATTCACAATGATCACAACCTCGCGAGGAGCGCTGCAGCCCCAGATCCATCGTCCGTCAGATGCTCAATCTGCACTGTAATCGAGTCGGACGCGCTTTGGAGCGGGATATCCTTGGTCTTCGCGTACAGGTTATCCAGGAAGGCCACCACGGCCTGACCGTGGGCAATTGCACGTGGCGACATGACGTAGTTGAACGCGTGATGCGCCCCTGGAAGTTGGAGGAAAACGTCGCTCACGCCGCCAACGGGACCCTGCTGGGCACGCTGCCGGTACAGCTGAAGCTGCTCGAAAAAGACTTGCGAGCTGCCGAACGGCACCAGCGTGTCCAGTGTGCCGTGCGAAACGAGGAACGGCGGGATGACGGCCGGGAGGTCGATCGCCTTCTCCTCGCGGAGCCAACCGACGGGCGACGCCTTTTCCCAGTCTTCGTCTGCGTCGCTCATTTTCTTCTGCATCACCAGCAGCTCGATGAAGCGTACGAAGATGTGGTCCTTGTCCTTGTAGAAGTACACGCCATGGCGGTCCTTGAAGTCATGTACGCCGTACGTGTCGACACATCCACGCACACTTGTGTCGACCTCTTCGAAGCCGACTTGAAGAGACTTGTCGGCTGCAGTGAGCGCCATCAAGCTCGCTAAATGGCCACCCGCAGACTCGCCGCCAACGACGATGTAGTCAGGGTTGGCATCGAACTTCTCGCGCGCATTCCGACGCAGGTACGCGATCGCGCGCTTGCAATCGATCAAGTGCTCCGGGAAGGCGATTTTGGGGGACTTCTGGTAGTCGAACACGCACACCACCCAGCCGCGCGCCGCAATTTGGTAAATGCACGGTAGCGGAGGCGTCTCGCGTGTGCTCATGACCCAGGCTCCACCATGAATGTACAGCATGATCGGAGCGTTGGACGGCGTATCTTGGTGCTTGTACACATCCATCAACAGTTTCGTCGTCTTGCTCTTGCCAACATAAGCATAAGTCACCGTCTGCATCTTGGACACGCCTGGGAACGCCAACGAGAGTCCGAGAGACTGGGGCACGGGCAAGAACACGGCCAGCCACTGCTTCCAACTGATCTCACCAACACACTGTATACTGTCGGAGGGCATGTCCGAAGCGTGCATTGCGTCCCGGAGCACATGCTTGGTAGAGATGTTGTCCCGGTACATTTTCGCCAGTCGTATCATGGTGATGCATTGCACGACCGCCGCGATCGAGCCAACCCATTCCGACAGCACCGACCTCTTGGACTTGTGCAGATTGTAGATAACCGCGGCGTTGACGGCCAACAAGTTGTGTGAGAGCTCCGTGGGTAGCATGGCCGCAAAGAAGCTCAGCATGTTCTCGCGCGGGATATCCTTGATCTTGGCGCGTCGTAGCAGGTAGAGCAAGCCTACCGCGAACGCCAAGTATCCCCATCGTGGAGGAGGATCCCTCTGCACCACCGCCTTGATGATCTTCATTGCTGCGACCTTGGTGGTGCTTGGACGACACTACCACGAATGATGCTGCGTCCCTTGCCCGCCAGACGGACACCATTGACAAATCAGGTATCCGAGGTGTATCCAAGCAAGGGTCCGAAGCTGCCCTCTGACGTGGCTAGCGTCGCCTTCAAGTCAAAGTTGAAGCTGCTATTCATTGCTTATGCACTGCTATCATCTCTACTCCACCTTGATGGTGCGGTAGATCTTGTTCACGAAGAAGAGCGAGCTCTGGAAGCCGATGAAGCCCAGCATCACGAAGAAGCAGTAGGCCATCATGCTCGTGTAGCCGAAATAGAAGGCCGCCTGGAAGAAGCCCGTCATGTCCGCCACGCTCGTGTAGTACCACACGCTGTACGCGAGCACGAACAGCCCGGTTGTACCGCCCGAGAGGTAAGAACGCCACCACCAGCGATGATCCTCGGACGAGAGCTGGATGTACGTCAGTGAGATGGTCGTAAATGCAGTCACGAATACCAGCATCACGAACGACAGGAACAGGATGCCGAACAGCTTGTAGATAGAGTGGCCCCAGATCGCAGCGAAGATGTGGTGCAGCTCGATGTAAACTGCACTGAACGGGAGGCATCCGGCCGCAATGATCAGGATGAACGGGCTGCGGTAACCGGGCACCTCTGGGATCTCACGCGGGATCTTGTTAGTGCGGCACGGTGACTTGAATTCACCCGTGGAGTTGCGTCCAGCGATGCCACCAATGACGGCCAACGGCAGCGCCACGGTAATGAACAGAGCAAGCACGATCATGATGGTGCCGAACGGCAGCGCTGCCGACGAGTCGTTCCAGATCGCAACCGAGTTCAAAAACGAGAAGATGGCAACCAGTGGTCCCGGGATAACCAGCACGCTCATCAAGATATTCCACACCCAACGTAGACCTCCAAGTTGACGGTACATCCGAGCAGAATGAAAGCCGCCGACACCTGCAGTTAGCGCATAGAGGATGATAAAGGCAGTCATCATGCCTCCACGCTTGTTGGGCTTCACAACGCCCAGCAGAGAGGATACAAGAACGACTGACAGCATCACGAACAGTTGTGCTCCGGCACCATTGAGTGAGCAGAAAACACTCAAATTCGACGGGAACCGGAACACATCTGCATGCAGGAGCTTCCAGCCGGAGTCGTCCTCCATCGCATGTTCATCCCCCGACTCCAGGTCTGTAAACCGCGAAAAGTCTCGTTTGAGGATTCGAAGCATCACAATAGAAAGGAAACCCGTGAGCATCATGACCAAGATGAACGAGTTGATGACGGAGATCCAGTGCAGCTCCAAGTCGTCGGGTTCAACCAACTCCTTGTCCACGTTTCGGTTCTCGTACAGTAGATCCGGTCGGTTGTGCCATTTCACAGAGTATGTGAAGATCGCTTCCGGCGTTCGAGCAATGTTCTCGGGCGCCAGCGCATAGTGATACTCAAGATCCGGGTCGGAGGACGCCATCGTCATGTTCACAGCCACAATCTGAGTTCACAGACAACAAGTCTGCGTTAGTCTCCAGTCTCCAATGTACATTTGATAAATCAAGAGTAAAACTTACTTTGTTCTTGCCGTCCTCCGCTTCCACGTCGTTGTAGGCGATGTCGAAATGCAGGTGCGTGTTCAGGTAATAGTGTACTTTCATCCCTTCCTGATGCCTTCCTGGATGAGGTAGCCGACCTGACCCCGCAGTCTGATGTCGTCCACGTACATCTCAAACTCATAGTCCTCATCCACAGCGTCTTTGAAAGATTTCATGACGTCAGGAGTCATCGGCAGCCTGCAGAGCTGAGCGTACGTCTGGTCCACGCCGAAGTACAGGCGGTAGTCCGTCACGACCTTGCGACTGCCCGTGAGCAGCTCGCCCAGGTAGTGGTCATCCCATTGGCGCTCTTTAGGCTTGCAGTACGGCAGTTTGTAGTACTGGTACGTCTCCGTCGGGTTCGCATAGGGGCGGATCTACAGCAACAAGTGTCAGTTTGGCACAGGAAAGGCGGTGCATGTTTCTCTTTAAACTCCGTTAGAGACTATAGGACATCAAACGCACCGTATTCGCCACGATGTCCACTTCATCGCGCATTTTGTAGCCATCCTCAGCCGCCACCGCAACGGCGACACCCACAAGCAGCAGCAGAGACATCCACATGATGCTTTGGTCGCTTCAAAATGATGCCAAAGTCTCCCAAAAACGTACACTACTCTCTGATTGGTGGAAAAGATGTGTGTCGCATTCGAGATGGCTACATTAAAAGCATTCTCATTAGCGTCGCAACTCAGACAAAGAAGCTCTACAGTGAGGAAGGAGAAGCTGCTGTATCTGCCACTACACTCGTCTACAGTCAACGCGAGCGATGTCTGCAGTCTCTAGACCAGCCAAAAATCCCACGATGAGCTCGGAAGATGCTCCGCCGCACAAGAAACGCGCCTGGTGGTGGACTGACACGTCCGTTAGCAGTGAACCAGTAGCGTCCAGCGAGACGGAGCTACTGAACGCCGCCGTCTTGTGCGCGGCGCTGTCTGTGACCCTGTCGGAGCCTTCAGACGACAAACATGCCAATGATCGCGCCATTCGTGAGCTGGAGATGCACGTGCGCAAGTCGCCGCTGCCGCACAGTCTGCAGCTGCCGGTGCTCGCGTTCACACGCGACTACGCACTCGTACAGTCCGAACTGGCTGTGATCTGTGCCGTTCGAGCTACCAAGCCTGCAGATATCTTGCAGACAGTGGTGGGCTCGGCTGTGCCGCTCTCACAGCCTTTTGTACACCGATTCGGTGGCGCGAGAATCCATGCGCCGTTCTGGAAGCGCACGCAGCGCCTGGACTTGCAGGACATCCACCATCAAGCAAGACAAGCGAACAAAACTCTGCTGTTGTGTGGCCACTCCATTGGAGGCAGCATTGCTCAGCTGGCGTTCTGTGAACTCGCATACCAGCACTTGCCAACAAAGTCGCGGCTGTTTCTTGAAAAGCGAGACTATGACCAGCAGAAAGAAGCAAATGAAAATGGTATGACGTCAGATAAGATAAACTTCCGATTGATGGTTCAGGCCATGTCGGATGAAGAACGCGACGCGATAACTCGTAATGCTCCGCGCATGCTTGCGATTGGATTTGGAGCTCCGTATATCGGATCTACGGGCTTGACGTCATTTTTGGAGCCACTGGGACTTGCTAAGCGTATGGTTACGTTCGTCAATGAGTTTGATTGCATTCCAAGCATTTTGAATGTCGCGCAGTCAGCAGCGATGGTCGCGAAGACAACCGAGCGCTTTGTCACGATCACGAAAGCGACCAAGACACTGGTAAACTTGCTGCCGATTCAGATGCAACAGCGGTTCGTGGATTTGGCGGCAACTGCAAACACTGGCACGGTTCCCAGTGCGAGCTCGGCATATTTATCAATGAGCCTGAACATTTTGCAAAACACGTTCCAAAAGTTCCGTGATTTTAATATCTTGAAGGAAATCGACTATCAGTATTCCCCGTGCGGGACTTACATTTTCCTGGCAAAGAGCGGAGCCGAATTCAACATCTACGCTGACCCGGTGTCCATCAGCAAGGCATTACACAAGGAAGATGATTCGAACACCAGTTTGACTGGTAACGCTATCTTGCAACACCTAATGAATGCATACATGGATGCCGTCGCGCGCCGCTCGAATTCGATTCAGATTAATGCGTCGATGGACTTTTATGAGCGCCTAGGTGTTCCTCGAAACGCGACGGAAAAGCAAATACGAAGTGCTTATAAGCGGTTGGCATTGAAGTGGCATCCAGATCGCTGGGCTAACAGCGCGGCAAGCGCGCAGGAACAAGCATCCGCAGAGGAGATTTTTAAGCTGTTAGCTGAAGCATACGAGGTGCTGTCTGACTCAGAAGCACGGAAGGTGTACGATACGCACCTGAACGCCTCACCCAGTTTGAAGGACGAATTTGTACGCAATGGAACCGTGAACGGAATGACCTTGGACGAAGCAATCGCTACCTTCCGAGATGTAATCGACAACCTTTCAGGAGCAGTATCACAAGTGACGTCGCGATTTTCTTCGTCAAGCTCTACTGTGGTGAATCCGCTCCGCACTCCTTCGTCTGTCCGAAGTGGCCTTATTCGAAACAATCACGACAACCTTTTCGCGCCGGACCGGATTCGTGTGACGCGAACAGTGGGAATCGGTGCAGACCAGCATGAACAAGTCATGTTCTTGGAAGCAGAAGAAATTTTGGCTGGTGATGTTGCGGCACCTACACAGGCAGCAGGCAGCTCTGGTGCAAATGCCGGACTTCGAACGGTATCCGTTGTAGGGGTGCTGTCGCCGTTGGGGCAAGCGTAGCATTGATTGTCAATGCTTGGTCGCAGTATTCAGATATGTCGAGGAAAAGGCGCCAAGCAGCTGTAGTGAGAGATATGCCGCCTGATTGTTTGTTGCTGTTGTTAGAAGACCACCGTGCGACCCAGCATACCGACACAACACAGCTACTTCTTCAGCATGCCGAAGATCGACAAAGAGAAAAGACGCCTCGTCACTTGCCATCGTTGCAAGAACTGAAGCGGATGATAGCACTGCAAAGCAGCTTTTTGTGAGGGGTGCTCAACAGGCATTGGTTACTTTGAAGCAAGAAGAAGACGCGGTAGAAGATCAACTCGTTGAAGAGTTCTTTGATTGTGCTACTGAGTTTGATAATGCCGCAACAGAGGCGATGGCCGAGGAGGAATTTTTCGAATGCATCGATCTCATGGATGAAGTGGCGGCACACTTTAGTGATTGCGCCCTGGAAGAAGAAAAGCTGAAGGAAGAGGCAAAAGCTCATGACATTGAGATTCCCGTTGGTAAGCACATTATTTTTCCCGCTGGGTCGACTGTCAACACACCTTTTGGCCTGGCAACTGTGCAAGACTGGAGAGACAGTGAGTCATCCGCTGTTGTGCGATTTGTTTCCTCTGTATTCATGATCGGCTACATTCAGAAAACTGGTATTTCACGGGGAGCATCACTAGCGAATGTGACAACAAGCGAGCTGTTGGAGGCCAAGAGAAAAAGCTGGCGGATCGCGTGGTGACTCGGTATCGTCTGGACACTGAAGCAGGTAGTACTTTCAAGAGTATTGTTGCTGCGAGCGGAGATGGTGCTCTTGACAGTGGAATCCGTGCGGCTGGTGGTGTAGCCCTAGCGAATGGAATGGCCCGAACATCTTCGGCACTTGGCGGTGCTGTGGCTGCACCGCTCACGATCGCGTCAATTCTGGTCGATATTGGAAAAGAGTATTACGACTATCGCAAACGGTACACCGACCGAAAGTCGCTGGGTGTGCTTTCAACGACCACCGAGCAGCTAATGATGCAAGATTTTCGCTTGAAGACAGGTGAAGTCATCGCCAGTCGTACGGCAGCAGCAGCAGGTGCAGGTATCGGAGCTTATAGTGTGGCATCGGCCTTAGGGATGTGGAGCACGGCAGGGCTTGCAGCAGGGCCAGTGGGTATTGTGGCAGCTACAAGTGCAGCAGTTGTGGGCGGCATGCTAGGCTTCTTCGCTGGATCCAAGGTGTACTCTGCATCGACAGCGGGTTATTTCACAAGTCAGCAAAATGCGAAGGAACATATCGATCGATTAGAGCTCGGAGCACGGATTCTGTTTGACGAGTTTGATCCGGAAGCCTCAGGCACCATCACGAAGGAAGCTTGCATTAAGCTGATGAAAAAGCTCTATAATGCGATGGGCTCCATCTCGGAGAGTGGTTATGAGAGGACTATGTCAGTGATAGAAGATGATTCGTTTGAAGGACCTGTGACTTGGGGCATGTTCTGGGAGTGGGTGAGTACGGAAGCAGCTCGGGCGCTTCGAGAACTGGAACATGAAGAGTCCAAGAAGTTGTCGGAGCCGGTGGCGGGTGAGACGTGGTGGAACAGCTACATGAGTTACTTTTCGTACCTGAACTCGAAAAAGGCTACGCCGTTGCTTGCAAACCCACAAGCTGCAATGTATCCTTCTGTTCTAGCAGTTTTGGGACATATTGCGACAGAGACTGCATCGATGCCTGAAGGTGCCGAGTTGCAAACGGTCAATGCACCCGAAGAGGAGAGTTTGGTGCTAAAGGCACAGGTCGAGTTCTTGGTGAACAATGGCCACTTGACTGTTGGAGATGCCTTCCAGCTGCGTGAGCAATTAGCATCGGATGACCCGCTTCTGAAAGAATCCGCGCGAAAGACAATTTCCGCCATGCACGAAGGACTTTCGGATGCGAGTTCAGACCAAAACCTTGTGTGCGAAGGATTTGGCTTTACTGGTGGCGATGCGATGGATTTATCAAATGATGAGTCTGAAAAGGAGAAGGATGCACGTGCATCAGACGCGAAGAGAACAGCATCTGGTGCAAGCAGTGAAGATACTACGAAGACTCCCGAGCCAGATGAGCGACTTGACGTCATGTGTTCACTGATGTCTACACAGGGTCTGCAGCGCTTGTTGCAGCGGCAGAACATCCTCGTTTCTGCCGGGGATGAAGAAGAACCAGTGCGACACGAGGAGCTGCACTGTTTAGCTCTCATGGCTGCAGCACCGACGCAGGAGGCATCGAATTGAGTATGTTCATATCACGTTGAGGAAGGAAGTGTATAATTGAAAAGAGAAAACAGAGATGAATGAATATAGTTACCGTTTCCATCAACGTCGTCTTCGTATCCTTGTTGTACTTGTCAGGGTGCGAATGGGTAAGGTTCACCCTTATACGAGTAACTTGACTTCATCATTTGCTTGAACCAGTGTTGCCTCCAGCTTAGAAAATCGAGAGCTTCACTTCCATCGCCTCATGCACACGGAACGAGTTCTCAGGGTGTTCATTGGGGTCTGCAAACCAAAACAGTACACATCAGATCTCCATTATTTTCGACAAAGAAAACCCGTCACCTACCGTTGAGGAAGTCCGTGAACTCGATCTGTTCGTCAGCGCCCGTGAGCGTGTCCAGGCCAGCGTGCGAGCTCGGCAGTCCCGGGAGACGCTGCACACAGTCAACAAACCACCTGTCAATCTGTGTCCAGTACAAAGAGAAATCCTGTCGCCTTCTTCGTACCGTAAACTGCTCGAGCACCGCCTTCTCCGTGCGCAGACGCATGGCCGCCGCCTTGCCGTAGACCTGCTCCACCGTCGCCATTTTGAGCTCCCAGTTGTTCTGATGGTGCTGCAGCAACATAAAACAATAGAAACTTAGTAAAATATCCCTTAAAACAGCTTCAAACTGGCCACGCACCGTCGTCTGCAGACGCTGCACCTCGTGCACCGGTCGCACGTCTTCGCTGGCGCTGTAGAAGCCGAAGCGCAGGGCGTCGGGAGGCGCGCGCACAAGGGGGAGACTGGCAGAGTTCTGTCACACATAACAACGATCAGTTATAGGCCCAGACAGAGGACGGAGCTGCTCTTCCGGCTAGTACCATGTTGATCCGAGCTTCTTGGTGAGAGATCCAAAATGGGGATTCAGATATTATTATCCTATTGAATGGATATATTATGCGTTAGCGTGGGAACCTAACTGTAGCCATCGCAGAGCCAATTGGTCGCTAAGTTAATACTAACTGTATGGGAAGGTCGGACGGGTATGGGCTCAAGCGCTCGTCGGGGGTGGACTACAGCCAGCTGCAGGACCGACAGATCGATGACGACCGCTTCGAACGTCAACGCGCCGTCCGCGCGGCCTCAGCGGTATGGATTCTTTGGCTTTTATTGGAGGTACTTGTTTCTTGGAGTGCTGACGTCTTTATCAATTCTTTTAACCGACAGCCTCCAGTGAAGAAGCAACAGAATGTCGCAGTGGAAGTAGCAGCTCAGTCTGCGACCATGGACGCCTTTATGCGCATGGTCACGGGCAAGGAGGAGCGCACGATTGCCGACCGCATCAGCGACCCCAACCGACCGACGTGGGAGCAGTTCAAGAAGGAGAATGCAGATAAATTGGACCTCAGTGGCAATGGGGAGAAGGAGATGAAAGAGTACAGGAAGAAGCTGGACGCTGCCAGGGAGAAGGTGCGGCTGAGTAGGGGGTTAATTGGTTTACGATGAGGTTCTGACGGTGTTGTGGGTGTAGAGATTGGCAGGAGGCAGCTCGAAGAAGAGGAAGAAGAAACACAAGAAGCGCTCGCGTTCGTCCTCGTCGGACGATTCGAGCAGCGAGGATGAGCGTCGACGCTCCAAGCACAAAAATCGCAAGAAAAGTGAGTTGGTTGTTAAGCTGACGTCCACTTTGTTGCCAGCTTCTGACGGCGCGTTTGCTTGTGTTGTGCAGGAAGAGCCACAAGGGTCGACGAAAGTCTTCGGACTCGGATGGTAGTGACTCGGACTCGGACGACGACCGCTCTCGACGACATAAGCGCTCCAAGAAGAGCAAGAAGTCATCGCGCAGGAAAGACCGAGACGCGTCGCCTTCGCCGGTGCGTCTCTCCTCCTTCCTGCAGCAATCGAGCGGTGATTCAGCCGACGAGTCTTCATAGCAGACGATCAGCGACGCCCACGTCACGGTTCATCAAGCAATTCGCCACGACAAGTAGACGCTCGACAAATGTAGTGTTCATGTTTAGACTGGAAAACACACGTACATACGAATTTTAGACCCATTTCTGCCCGCGCATAGTTCAATTGACATCGATATCCTAATATCTGTCGCAGTCCCCCGAAGTCACTATTAACGATGGCCGAGTCCGACAACAGGAAGAAGTTCATGCAGCTACTGCGGCAGGGTGTGAAGCACAAGGTCCAGCAACAGCAGCAACAACAGATCAAAGCGTCCTCCGATGATAAAGCTCCAAATCTTCGATCTAATCAAGTGCCGGAATGTATCATCGACACTAAGAAGCCCCTTGAATTGGCGTGGCAGACGCTTGCGTGGCGTGACGCGTTCTCCATGGCTCCGTATTTCCAAGAGACGGTCGGCGGTCGCCCGCTGCGGGTCAAGCAGGTGCTGCAGGGAGAGCTTAATGGCTTCGGCACGGGTCTCACAGTGTGGCCGGCAGCGTGTGTGCTCTTGAAGCACCTGGAACATCGAGCAGCACAAGATCCAAGAGCTTTGGTGGAGTCTGATGACCCGTTCGTGCTGGAATTGGGCAGTGGCACGGGCGCGGTGGGCATCGCAGCGGCGATGCTACTTCACGCTGGACGAGTAGTGCTGACGGACATGGACAACGTCCGCTTCATCATGCAGGAGAATGCTGATCTTGCATTGGAGGACGGAGCTATTGACAACCACGTAGTGGTTGACGTTGAAGGGTACGAGTGGGGCCAACCTCCATCGAAGAGACTGGTCCCGGAGCTCTACCGGACCTCATTTTGGTGTCGGACTGCATCCTACCACGACTGTACCCCATCGAACCGCTTGTGGAGGCATTGACACTGCTCAGTCGACCGCACACGCGTATTCTCATTTCCTACGAGCATCGCCATTACCAGCATTTTCAACCGAAGCAAAGGTTTTGGCAGCTTATGCAAGCGCACAAGTTCTCGCTGAGGGTAATCGACGCAGCCGAGTATCATCCACATTACATTGCCTCCGACATTGAGGTCTGGGAGATCACTCAAGCGTAAAACTTTTGCTAATACTACTCGTTATTTTGCTTTCTCTCTGTTGCAGCTTGATGACGCTGGTGGCACTGCCGACGCCAGCGCCAGGCAATGCAGATCCTCGTGTCGCGTCATTGTCTCATCTTCTGGCACGATATACTGCGTCGCAAGGAACCGCTTCAATCCGTCCGCGGACATCAGGGAACACATGACGTCCAGACGTGGGTCGACTTGTGGTGGCTTGGATCCCTTCTTCTTTGGTCACCAGAGGAGGGGACTAGTGGTGGCAGCTTTGACACAGCTGACTGAGACGACACCAACTGCGTTGACTCCACGCTCACTGAAGCTGGTGTCACCACTGCTTTTTCTTCATTCATCGCAGTCTTGGCAATGGGAAATAGCTCAAATTCAGGCTCAGCGTCGACAATTTCCGATTGCAGGGCAGCGATGATTTCCCGAGCTGACACTTGTCCAACTGGATCGCCCGAGTCCAGCTCCGAGTACAGCGAAAATGCCTGTCCAGCCGTCAAGTGCTGACTGTGAACGAGAGATTCAACTGTTGCCTTTACCTCATCGAGATTGTCTTCCTCTCCAGGGAGTACTGGAGCAAAGGTAGCTCGGGCATGAATATCTTCTTCCACCTCTTTGAAATCTGCTGCCTTCGGACAGGAAATGCCACTCTCTTTGGTATGGTGTTTCTCGTCATGCTTTTGCTTTGCCTCCCGAAGCTTTCGGATCACTTTGTCGCGCTTTCGTTCATTTTCACTTGGTTTCAACTCTTGATTCTCGAGGGCCTTCAGTGATCTCGCTGCCTCTGTGCTCACCCAGACCCAGAACATTCGCCACGTTACGGGTCCTTCGAATTCTTTGATTGCTTCAACGGATGCCTCGTACGCAAAGTCCGACGTATTGCCTGAAATTCCATACAGCTTCTGCATGATAGAGAGACAAGCTTCCTTGAAATCTCCCCGTACCCGCCGGATCATATTCCTCAAACAGGACACGCGCACCCAGTTCCAATCGGTCGATGTGTTCCTTCGCGTGCTTTTGACTCTTGAAGTATGAGGCAGTGGACAGAGAGTAAACCTTGGCCCCACCAAAGTATCCGGCAACGCCGCCGACGACAGCAGCACTTGTCGCCGCTACAATCCCAATTGGTCCTGTGGCAACACCGGCGGCTGCCCACAATGTCATCGCAGATGCTACCCCATACGCACCCAGCCCAGCACCAGCCGCTGCTGTGGTGCGGCTAACAACCACCTCGCCAGTTTTTAGGCGAAAGTCACGTCGCATTAACCGCTCACTTGTCGTTGAAAGCACTCCCAGGTCCTTTCGCTCAGTGTGTTTGTTGCGATATTCGTAAAACTCTTTCCCGATGTCCACAAGAATAGAAGCGACAGCAAGTGGTGCGGCTACCATTCCGCCGAGAGCTGTTCCAGACCTTGCTACGGCGTTGGCTAGTGCCAGCCCACCGGCTGCACGGAGGCCACTATCAACGGCGCCCTCCGCGCCAGCAAGTGCAACGTTCGTAATTTGGTCCCCAGTCTTGATATCCTCCAAGTCATACTTCACGATCACGCGCTCTGCCAATTCAGCTCGTCTTTCCTCCATGGCGTTGTTAGTTAGCTCTCGAGCGGTAGATGCGCCACGGGTAATCTCATTCTTGTCGATGTAGCGAAGAGTTTCGTCCTCGAACCGGATCGCTGCTACGGTGGTGTTCTCTCGCCAGTCCTCAACGACTCCGAGGTCAAATGGCGTATTCACCCTTGATCCTCTCGGATACATGACGCGAACTTTTAGCATTCCGTGAGGGTGGCGCAGCTTCTCGTGCTTTTTGGCAAAATATTGGTCAACATCTTGAACAAGCTCTACGCAGTCGAAGAATTCTTCTTCTGCCATCACTTCAATGGCTGCATCTTCATCTTCTGTTGTACAGTCGAAAAAGTTCTCGATGATTTTATCGTCTTGCTCTTCACCTTGCTGAGTCAACTCAACAATGGCCTCTTGGGCCTCTTTGTCAAGGTACATACCGCTTTCACTAGCATCCGCACTTCCAGTTTTGGCTGGAGTGTTGGCAATCGCGAATGCCTTGATCTGTCGGGCCTTAGATTGCTGGAGAAGCGCAATACTTGGCGTTCGACTTTGTCGTTGCTGGACTGTTTTGCGGTCTTCCAAAAGCAACACTAAAGAATCACCTGGCATGTCACGCACAACAGCAGCTTGTCGTTTCTTTCTTGAAGCGTCAGAGAACTGCGACCATGCGCTCACAATTATTGACACACTAGCAGCGACAGCAACTGCACCTCCAATTACAGAAACAGTTTTCAAACTTGTACTGGTCGACCTGGAGCTGACGTTATCACTGCTGCTCCGTGTGTCGTACACTTGCGTGGAAATGTCACCATTATTGTTAGTCACAAGCTCTCCGGTTTTGCCCGAAGCTTCAGACGCCAAAGTAGAGACTCCACTTGATGAAGCAGGAACAGCATTCGACGTTGAGACTGCCCCCGGCGATGCAACACGGGAGCTGGACGATACCTGTTGTGATGCGCTTGTCGAACTAGGAATTACAGTAGTAGCACTGTCGGACGTCACCGGGAGATTGGAAGACGGAATACCAGAGCTCGTTGTGTGCGCGCATGGTGCACTAGTTGTAGTTGGTGTTTTCCTGCGTTGTGCAGGAGTGGATGCCCAACTGTAGTAGAACTTGATGAGCTGAAGCGGTCTGTCACGCGGTGCAACGTGCCGGAGATGCCGTCAACGGCATCTTTGAAAGTGGAGATTGCTTCATCTACGCTTATACCATCCACGGTGCCGTAATGGATAAACTCCTCTCTGCGACTTGGTGGTCTGTTCAAGTACGCATCATAGGCGGTTCGGCTCTGTTCACTTGAAAGCACCTCGTAGGACTCGGCGAGCAATTTGAAAATATCCTCAGCCACCTCCTTTTGCTGATCCGTGAGTGATCCATGTGCAATTCGATCGGGATGCCACCTCAAGGCGAGAGATCTGTACGATCTGCGAATTTCGCGGTCACTGGCATTTCGAGCAACCCCAATCGCTCGTAGTGGTTCATCGTTGCGTTAATCTGGATGGACCTGGACCGACGAGCGATAGCATCAACATAAGCGCTCATCATGTGCTGCAAAATAGAGTTTCCCGTCAGGCCAGTTGTAGCTTCGTCTCCATCTTCACCTAGAGCTTTCCGAATTTGCATTGGGTCCGAGAAAATGTTGAATTCTGCGTTCTCCTTCGCCATGAAAATGTAGCTGCCGCACGGGGCATACCGATAATCAACTGCCTTGACGATGTTGAACTCGCGCAACTTGTCAAATGACTTTTGTAGCATCGTAATACTCATTGACAGGTACGCCGAAGTAGCACTGGGAACTGTTGATGACCCAGCAGCCATTGTCATGTCGACAATACGCTGCTGCATTGATGCTGGTAGCAAGTTTAGCAAAGCTTTTGTTGCCTTGGCGATGGTCACCAAACGCTCTGTCGTTTTAGCTAGCATAGCAGCTGAGTGCGCCACGTTCAAAACTCCGGGGATACAGTCGAACTCATTGACAAATGTCACGACTCGGTCGTGCATCCCCAGCGGCTCCAAGAAAGTCGTCAAAATATCATTGCCAGCGTACGGCGCACCAAATCCAACCACCATCGCGACCGGCAGGTCTTGTAAAGCGGCCTCGCGCTCGTTGTTCCCAACTTTCGTTATCCATTGAACAGACTCTTCCTTGTGTTTCTTGTGCTTGCGAAAGTGTTTTTCCTCGCCTTTACTGTCCGTTTTTGGCTGTTCGCCGTCAATTTTCGCCAGAATCTCACGCAATCTCTTCGGTAAACAGGAGAAGACCAATTCACAGAACGCTAATTTGGCGATACTCCCACCGATCGAGTGTCCACAGAGCAGCAACACTTTATCCAGTCGTTGTGCCTGTGCATACAACTTGGTGAGGTCAATCGTTGCGCACGCTTCCAGAACGGCGCGTGCACACGAGACCCGCCGAAGCGGTGCACGTAGGGCTGCGACAGCGGCACGGCCGAGCCCACAACCGCCTGCACGATGTCGCTGGGACTCGTGGCTCTCATTGCACAGATGAGGGCTCCTGCCGACTCTACCAGCGCGTAGTCGGTCGTGAACTCGAGCGCTGGTAGCTGCAGCGAGTGCGGCAATGGCGACTTGCGCACGTGCATTTCCAGCTCACGAGCAGCGCGTGTATTGGCCAGCGTATCGGTGACGGACGGCGACGCTTTGGTCGCTGAGAGCGCGGCGCACACCACGGCGGCGCTCAGCAGCTCCGTCTCGCTGGAAGTCACGGTTTGTGTGGCGCCTTGACGGCCGTTGGCACCGCGCCACCACCACGCGGGATCTGCCTGTTGCGTGCTGTGCTCCTCGCTCTGCTGCGGCGCCATGACGGCTGTTTTGAATGTGGTGCCGAGTTATCGGCTCACATGTTGAGGCTGATTTTCGACTGATTCGAGTGTACCACTCTATTATAATCCAGTTCTGATTTGAAAAGCGTGTTATTGATTGTCAAATGGCATTTAGTGGGTTCTACACCATTTCCTCAGGGCCGTTCCTAACGCAGGTAGAATTGTAGAATATTCTACCGAGGTCAACATGTGCTTTAAACACGCGAATACTACAATTCCCTCATTCTACACCTCGACGGGAATAGAAGGTAACACATTCTACCCCTTCGAGGAGAATACAGGCTGCAAACCCCCTTTGGCGAAAGTAAGGCACACTATGGAGCTATGAAGAATGCACTTGGCATCGGGCTGTAGGAGAGGGGGAGATTAACGTGCCAGATAGGTTGCTTGCGTCTGGAGCGCCACTCGAAGCAGTGGTCATGCCCGTGTCTTCTTTTCGCTTCTTCGCAGATGATCCACACTGAGGTTTTGTATGTGGAGCTGTAAATGATACCATCGTAAAATCGCAAGCAAATCATATCTTGGATTTATGTAGAGTCCTGCAGGACGGATGTCACTCTGCATTTGGGTTATGCTTCGCAAAAGGCAGTCGCTAAGCCCCGCGAGAATAAAAGCAACCTCGGCGCGAGGGCGTGCTGAAAAAACTTGGCGCTGGGACCGCCTACTCAATTCCGCGCGGGCTCGTTACACCTTTTACCTGCAACCGCTCGCCTCAGTTGCCCCCCTCACCCCCTCTTTCTATAACTGAATATGTATCCATTTATTATCGCTTCTACCCAATTCTCCCGTTCACGCCGTTCTCCATGAACGCGTGAACCGTTTCCTCTGAAGACGTTTTATGCAACAGCCTATTACGCAATCGACCGCGAAAAGTAGAACCTGTACTACAATTCTACCATTCTACCGGGCCCTGAACAAGTTAAGTGAACAATGCGACATTTGTGCCAAAATTCACAACGAGTTTTTTTGATAAAAAACATTTCTCACAAAGTGAAATTTCGTGCAATCGTGATTCCAACCAAGTGAACACCAGCACCAACCATTGATTTTGGTTGGTGTTGGGGTTTGTTGTGCTCACAGGTTCAATCAAGCGTCCAAGAAGCAATGACGTCACCTATCACCCCTACCAGCAAGCAACGCCAGCACGAGCGTGCAGCAGCCAAGGCCTGAGTCGTTCGTGCTTACAAGGACGGTGAGATCTGGCGCGGCGTCGCTGCTCACAACGACGTCCACTTCAGTACGGCTCGCCGTGCAGTTATCGACGCGGACGCCGAGCTAAGAGGCACGGCGGCGTGCGAACGGCGCGTGTCAAGATGACCGTCGAGGTCATGGGTAAACTGGAGGAGTACCTCGACGAAGATTGCCGCCACACCTGCGAACAGATGCGTGACAAGTTGCGCAGCGACATGGGCGTGTTTGTAAGCATTTCGTCAGTTCATCGTGCTCTTCAAGGTATGGTGTACAGCCTTAAAAACTTCGCATTGAGAAGATAACGATGAATAAGACGGAGAACAAGAACAAGAGAAAAGACTTCGTGGGGAAGTTGGAGAAGCACATGTCGCGAGGCGACATGATCGTGTTTCAAGATGAAACCAACTTCAACATGTGTATGTCTCGCAATGAGGGGTACTCGCGTGTAGGTGAGCGCGCCACGGTTGCACTCACGCCTTCACAAGGTGCCAATTTGCATGTGCAAGGTGGCGTATCGTCGGGTACGGGCATCGTTCTCATGCGCACTCACTCAGGCTCTGTGAAGAAGCGAGAGAATGCCCGCTTCGTCGCGGACCTTTTACGGCGGCGCTGGCGACAGATGAGTACGGTGAGCTGGCGTTGACGAACAAGATCGTCATCGTAACCGACAACGCGCCGGCTCACAGTGAGGTGGAGTCGCTGGCGAGAGATGCTTGCGGCGGATGGCATCATGAACACCAACAAGCTGGTCGTATTGCGCCTTGCCCCGTACAGTCCCATGCTTAACCCAATAGAGGGCTGCTGGAACGTGTTGAAGGCAAAGATGCGCCGCTTCATTGCAGAACGGAAAGAGGAGTTCCTAGTCAGGGGCGAGTACGATACGTTTTGCGCGCATCGTCAGGCCCTCATCGTGGAGTCTGTGCAAGTAGCTAGGCCTGCTATTACCCGTCGTCTCGTTTGGAGGATGGAACGTCATTGCCTTAAGGCATCGTTTACCGCCGGGAGAGGCGAGGACGTGGAGCTGGGCAAGTAGTTGGATGTAGCCATGTTCACTTGGTTGAGAACACGACTACACTAATTTTCACTTTGTGAGAAATGATCTTTTCTACTCTGATTTTTGTGCAAAAAGTAGGTGTTCACTTGCTTTGGTAAAACTGCCAACTTGTTCAGGAAATGGTGTACTCAAAACTGCAGAGTCCGGGTCGCCAGCACCCATGTTTTTGACCATTAATAGACACGTTATGGGCACGAGCAAACACAAATCGTTTGAGTTGGGCACCAGCAAACACATGTCTGGTGACTAGCAAACATAATAGTGTTACGCCGGTCTATGTAAAAATGATTCGTCGGCAACACACTGAACAGAACTGGCTCACAAACATCAGAATAAAATGACAGGTCATGTTATTCTGAAGCTCTGAAAATTTTCAAAATTACCTGACACGTCATTTTTTGTGTTTATCGAAGGTGACCTGGCTTTTTGAAGCGCTCGGGCCTTCGCCTCCATTCATTTCTCAAACATGACAAGACGGATTCCGCCGCAATTCACCAGACTTGCTTTGCAATGCCGCCGAGCCAGACCTGGATAAAACTTGCTCAACTTCGAGCAGAACCGGATTATGAGAAGTATCGTTGGGGTAAATTCTGCTGCTCAGCAGTGTTTCCGAAAGGACGCGTTGGTGCATAATTTGCTCTGGCGACCACGAGATGTTAGAGCGACGTCTTAAGTGCAAGAGTCCTGTCTGTGAAGTAGCTGCAGCTCCTCAGAAGTGTGGTCTCAACTGGAAATTGCATCACTGTGCGACTACGTCAACCTGGTTCATTCACAGAAACGATATTTCCCATGCCCGTGGAAATATTGCGTGCTCACTTCCCGCAGTCTCGAGTAACATCCGAAATGCGGACGTATATCCAGCGAATGGACGAAAACGCGGTTCCGCCTCGTCTAATATGGAGTAACATGCTACGGGCACCGGACATACCGACACCGATTCATGGGTTTCTTTCCTGTGCTCAAGTTCAACGCAGCGTCAAATACAACCGCTGGCTTCATGGAACCAAGAACTCGATTTTGCACGCCAAACAATTGGTGCGGGAGAAGTGTTTTGTAGCTGACATCGACTTGGACACAGCGTTTGTATTTGGAAATCTAGAAGATTGCGATGGTTTCCCGTTCGTTGGAAATGGAGAGGACGACGAGCCGTTGATTTTGGGTATCACTAGCTTAAAATTGATGCAGAACATTCTTTCTCTCCAACGCCGCGAAGAATTTTTGATTTTTCACTTGAACGGCCAGGTCAAATATGCATATTTGTATTCATTCGAATATTCGAAAATATTCAAACATGTTAATACATGTATTGTGAATTCCATCCAAATTTGCAGATCTTCCCTTAACCGCCACATACAAATTACAAGTCATTTGCGAAGTAGTCCATAGCAGCACAAGTGTCACAGTAAGTACGAATCGGACTTAGAGTGAATTCGGCAGTCAGATTTTGGGGCACTGGCGATTGGATGGCGGTTTCACCGCCGGAGATTCAATCAATCGCCCAATGCAGTTTTGTGTAAAAGCCAGCGCTAGACACCACTTTGGACACCAGAAACACACACAAAAGGCCACCAATAGACTGTAAGAAACAGTCCAAGTGACACACGCGTACCTATTACCTAATAGTCGGGCATGTGAGGGTGAAAATTCATTCATCAAAGAGGCTGTCGCAACAAAGACGACTTGGTTGTCGCTACGAGCTGATGCTTTACAGCGACTGCGAGAGTGCGCCGGAGGTGGGCTGTGCGAGGTCCGTGTGTGGGTCTATGTCTATTAGGCTAACATATAGCCACGTTCGTGAGCTTCCATGAGTAAAATGAATTGTTTATTTCCGCACACCTTCTTCGTGCTGCTGGCGTGTCACTGGGCACAGTCCTTTACTTTTTTGTGAATGGCAGTTCGCAGGTTTGACGCACTCGTCGAGTTGAATGAGCTTGTCGTTAGTCTTCCCATTTTTCGGCCAGCGTTTTTGGCTCCTTGTCCTCGATAAACTTGTGGATGATGTACATGAATCGCAGCACGTACACACCACAATCCACGGAGTTGATTTGGCGGGGCTGGAATACGTACGAGTACGCAGTCAGCTCACCAGGCACGCCTTTGTTACGCCGACTTCGCTCTGAAAAGAACCATTGAATGACCGCGAAAACGTCTTGAGGCCCATGACCATGTACACCAGTCGTCGATCCCAGATGATAGACAATTTGGTTGCCTCCGGCGATCAATCCTTCGAGCACAATCAAACTCCAGTGGTCGAGCAACTTGATAGGGAGCAGTACGTAGCGGTGGCCCTCCCAGTGGTGATGTCGTCGCCAAATTCACGGTCGGTGGTGT
The DNA here is from genome assembly GCA_012656075.1 of Phytophthora hibernalis. Lineage (NCBI taxonomy): Eukaryota > Oomycota > Peronosporomycetes > Peronosporales > Peronosporaceae > Phytophthora > Phytophthora hibernalis. The sequence goes on along the minus strand of JAAKBF010000156.1, from coordinate 50,747 downwards.
ACGCGTAATTAATCTCGGAGAATGTAGCGAAACCTACTGGTAGTACAATATTGTCGATTGGTTGCTGGAACCGCGCAATACAAAAATCAGCATGGCGTTAGTTAGCATGTTACCTGACTCGAGAGACGCCAAGTCGTCCACAAAGAGCGGTATTGACAATGTTTCCGATGCGATGGCCTGGACGGCTTCTGGAGAACGATGTGTCTGGCGCGTTCGCAAGTTGTAGGGCGACCATTAAGCGCAAGCACTCCGCGTCTTGCTTGTGTCTCTTGACTTGTCTGTTTTGCTTTCGCATTCGCCCGACGACTCGATATGGTCAGACTCGCATGACTCGCTCGACTCTTCCGACTCCTCCTCCTGCACCTCGGCATCCTGCGCCTCATCATCCGGCGCCTCATCATCCTGCGCCGCCACGTCCTGCACCTCCTCGTCCTGTACATCCTCGTCCTGCATCTCCTCGTCCTGCACATCCTCTTCCTGCACCTCCTCGTCCTGCACCTCCTCGTCCTGCGCCTTTATCTCATCACAAGGACCGCCCATATTACGTTGATGCTTCTCGTTGTCCATCCGATCAGGAGCTGGAGACCGATTCTTGGGATTATATCGGGTCATGAATCGACGTACGCGACTCCGTTGGATGGGTTTCTTCAATATAGCAAACTACGGGATTTGGCAACAGTAGTTGAGCAAATCGATAATGTTAACTAGACCGTCTTCGCGTAAACATGTATAAAAAACTCCAAAAGTCGCAGCTCGTATGGAGCCATCTTGTACTTCCGACCACATCCTTTAGCGCGATATCTGTTCCCTCCTGCAGTCGGCGGCTCTGTCAGCTTCCAGTACTTATTCTTCCAGCTGATCAGTTTGGGCCGTGCCACACCTGACTTGACGACAGCTTGTTGAGTAGACCACTCGGGATGGCGTTTCCATCGCTGTATTTTGGCAAACTGCTCAGTAACAGATGTCTTGACGCCCATGGAGCTAGATGCAGGGGAGGGAGAAATCGAACAGAGAATAAACGAGCTTGCTATCCACCTCTTCCTGAACCGAACCGTTGTTGACGCGGCAGTTATTTTATTCCGGACCGTGCTTGATGTCAATGTAATGTGACTACACAAGATAGGTTTTTGTGACCACCTGTCGAGTTATTATGAATAGCGCTTGTTCAGAATAATTTGACAACGATAGTTTATTGCTAACATGCAAGTCAGTTTAATGTGATTGTGTCTAAGAAAGGTTATTGTGACCTGAAAGTTGAGGCTAATGTTTAGGACAATAAGTATTGAATACTCAGAGCAGGTGAAGCTAGCCTTGGGCGGCCTCTACGATGCGGGAACGCAACTTGTTCTGTCCGTGGCGGGTATATGTGCGCATCGTCTTCACACAACGGATCCCATGCTTGCTCTGATGTGCTTCGTTGGTCGTTTTCAACAGTGGGGGTGCTTCCTATGGTAGCGTAGGGGATTGTACATACTGCAGGAAGGAAAGGGATTGTACACTTGGTGAGATTTCTTCACTCTCTTCACCGTAGCTCACTGCACCGTCCGGCAATATAAGCTCAGGCTGGATAGAGTACCGGTTGTTATCCATCAAAGTAGTTTGGGCTGTGAAGATGCTCGGAACGATTAAATTAGCGTCTGGAACGCGAGGCCGCCGAATTGTTCGGTCCTTGAATTTCATATGATGTCCATTGACGCCAGGAACACTGAGACCGTAGGCAGCGCGTCCACATATAACGTGTGCACAAGATAGAAGTTTCCTGAAGTAGGGGCATGAGCAGACAAATGTGTCAATTCGGACTACCCACCCATATTGAGGCATCCCGATATGGTGCGCCCGTCGCACAGACCATTTCACAGTGTCGCGCTAGAATTTGGCAGCTGTTGATTTCTCTGTCTGTCAAACATTCAGGCGAAACTTGGGCAACCCCCTGTCGCTGGTGACCGGTTGAGTGTCAGCCAGATCTGACAGATCACTATCAGCATCGTCTTTTCGATCTCGATCCCCGAGATATTGCACCCATACGACCGAGCGCTCTGTGGTTGCGAACACAGCCACTCGCGCTCTTTATACAAGCACGCGAGCGAGTCTTTTACATTACCGAGGTGGAGTAACATGCTGTGTCATTGGAAATGGTGGTGTCGAAATTGAATAGTCTTCTGCAATTCTCAGTAGTTTGAGTATCAGGCGTCGCGTATCCATAGCTTTCCGTTGCGTGTAGCTTTTAATATTCACATTGAATACTTCGCAGGGGTTGTTGGTAGTTGCGTATCCCCAGGAGAGTGGTATATTTGCCAACGCCAAAATCTACTGCTCATCCATCGAGTGTAGAAGTACGTAGCAAATGAATTCAATCTAGTGTCCATTTCCCATTCAGAACAAACCCGACTCCATACCGTAAAATATTCTTCCCTGCCTATAGTGTAGTGCATATCCAGGATTCCACGATATACCGTACTGCGAACCGACTCAGGCAAATGGCGGATACGCTTCTGGAAATTGTACAATACATAAAAAAATGAGGTACGTGCAGTTTTCGAAACGCTCAATATTGAGAAGACCATTAACCTGTGCTTCCTCAGCGTCACCCATTACTGCGTCAATTCTGAGTGGAACACCCATGTGCTGTCTAAAAACACGTACAAAAGTACCAATTGCTTGGTGATATTCGTAGTATGTTCGCTGGATCACGATGAACAAAGCAGCAAGCTGATAACTGCGTCGTCGATCTGTGAATCCATAACCATGAGTGTCGGAGACCATCTCCGTTGTCTTATGCTCACGTCTCAGTAAAGCGTCCCAAAAGGATAAGACGTTGAAGTAGTCCAAATATTTATTTGCCCCACCATCCAGCGCCATATTTCTGCGACAATGGTAGATAATCAACAGGTCATGAATCCAAACCGAGCATCTCTCCGTCTCCAAGAATCGATGAGAGTGGTTAGTGAAGATGGTTTCCTGCTCGTTCAGGCCAAATGGTCCAAAATAAAGACAAGAAGACAACCTGGCGTTTCAAGAGCAGATGTTATGTAGCCGTTAGAGCTTTCGCCTATTGGTCGGTTGCACGCACATGAAAAAGGCTGTCGAGCAATTCCAGTAGACCACGACTAGGGGCGGACCCGAGTGATCATGGTGGACAAAGTCTCAACGAGATTGACGTACTTCGCAGATTCCCCCAGACGCACGTATATTATTGTGTCATTTTCCACGTAATCAAATGGCTATGTGGTGCAATTCGTGACGTCAAGAAGTACGGAATCTACCCAAGCGACGTCTTGAAGCAGATGGATTTCTGCGTGTCAAACCTGGTGTACTCCAAGTAAGAAGAGAAGCTTCTGCAACAAGTGGATGGTTCAATGGACTTGTGTGTCGCATTAACCCCACTGCACTGTGGACCTACTTCGATGCAAATTGGGTAGCTTGCAAGGAGATGGGGTCACACTTTACCGAATGTAGCTGCCTCATTCCCGCATAAACACTAACAACAGACTGGAGAATGTATTCGGGAAACGCAAGACTGATCTGGGCAGCTCACTGACCATGCAACAGTTTTTGAATGCAAAGTTTCGACACTACATAGAAGATGAGTACGTGACGCGTATCGTTATGCCAGGACACCGGCTTCCATGGGTTTTCAATGGTAGAAGTCAATATGAATCACTGTTAAGTGACCTTATGGATCATTACCATGTGACAATATGGATATGATAATATGGATCACTGTCGAGTGAATTGTTTTTAAACTATTTGTTACTCTACAATAACGCGGTAGTACTCCTTACTACTGCGACCTTGAGCGTTCTTTCTAGCTTCCTGTATTTGTTTAACTTTCTTACGACACTTTTACTGATAATATGAATTCTGCTTGCAGCAGTCCTTAACAATCACATCATCGGTTGCTGGACTCACTTCGATTCGCTTCACCGCTTCCTTTTTTGCAGCAACCCCGTACTTGTACATGGTTACATAAACCCCTTCTCGACTATCACATTGGTAAACTAGTTCCACAGAGATAAATCGCGAAAACAGCATCTTCAATAGATTCCTTCTTCTGTTCGATTCTTTTGACCAGTACATACCAACGAAGACAGAGGCTGTCAATGTAAAAGCCTGAACAAGACCGTTTTCGAAAATCGACATGTCTCCCACATCCAATACCAAAGTCTTGACCTCCTCCAAGTAAAATATACTTCCAACGCGGCGGGGATAACGCCAAATTGCGTGCCCGACATCATCACCACGACCACAGAAGCTTTGATGCCGTTGCTCGTTATCAGCGCGTTTAATGTTTTGATCGATAGGAAGTCGTTATGAGGTACCTACCTCCTACCACCTGTGAGTGACTTTAAAACCCTCCAAGACGTTGTTTTGATCTCCTACTGATCGTCGGAATCCTTAATGATATGCCCAATCGCATCGTGTATCGCATCGCCGAAGGTCTTTAATAATGCTTGTATTCTGTTAGGATCACCTTTCCAGTATTATCGTAGACGCCACCAAAAGCTGAAGCAATTGTAAAAAAACTCACTTCATCCAAAGTAAGAATGAAGCCTTCATTTGGGAGTTGCGTTCTGCAAATTACATAGCCTTCGTTACGAAATTTTGCAATCGGTAATCATAGCTGTCTGCAAGTGCAGATCAAGAGAAAAACTGGCACTTTACAGGTGGTATCGACTGCAAACAGGACCGGGGCCAAACGATGCTGGGTCCGTGCGGGATTAGGGTCGAGTGGAAGCGACACTGGGGTCGAGTGCGTCTGACCGAGTCTGAGTGGGGCACACTGGGACCGAGAGCGTCTGGCCGCCCGTGAGCGGGATCATGCAGAGCGATTCCTCACGGGTGCGACAGATCGTGACTGCGCTCGATTCTGGGCTGCTGTGGCAATCCTCGGGTGTTACTTATGTGGACTGGAGAACCCGTGGATTTTAACAGCGTATGTTGTTGATTTTCTTTTCCTTTTTGTATATATACCGTACACGATACGCCATCATTACAGATACAAAGAAATTTATTTATGTATCTTTAGACTTTATGAGAAGGGTACGCTTGTACACTTCTCATAACCGTGTTTGTAGACACCATGCAGAGCTGATAGTTGTACCTACGACAAACAGACAAAATAGGCAATGCAGCGGTGTCAGAAGATATTCGAGCGCCAATTTGGTTTCCGTGGAATATGGAGGGGGAAATAGTGCCTGGATAATAGGATGAATCTTGAACGCACGATCCCCGCTATCATCTTGCTTTGCGTTGTCGTAAAAACAAATAGCGCAATCTTTTTTGTTTGTTTTGGTAAAACCTACAAACGTGCTCCGTCACAAGGCCCCCTGTGATAATGAAAAATGGCTTATCGAAGTCAAGCAATCGTTTAAGGTCACAGTTACCCCGTGTGCGCAGAAATCCTGCTAGTCGACTGCATCCATAAACAAAAGGCACACAAGCAACACAACCATGTTTGTGAAGATCGACTATTTTTCCGTTTCCGATGCGTCTCCGCCGCAAGCTGACGCGGTAGCAAATGCGGATGAAGCTGAACAAGACCGCACCACGGTCTACATGACCTGCTGTGCGGAGACGGTATATCGCTCTAGAACGTTGTATCCGTAATACTGTACAGGATGCTCCGGATAAGGTGATCTCGTCAAGATGCCTAAGGTTACGCCCCCATCTTGTCTTTGCGTGGGTTTGCCTTATTAAGGGTGAAGGTGGTTTAATACAGAATAAGGAATAATCTAGATTTTAGTATGCTCTAAAATCAACCGAAAGTTTGCTATTGGAGCCCCCTTCAGGGAAACTGTACAGTGATCGAAAATTTCTAGTACATAGAAGCAACAAATGATGACAAAATATGAACAATGTACTAAAAAACCTGTTCACACGCTTATTCTGTAGGATACAGAATACGGGGTACAGGGGTTAAGCGACGACAGGAAAAATAGAAGTATTGTCCTTGTACTTGTCCGGGAGCGTCATCGCAAAAGTGGTGATAAATCTATGTGGTTGGGAGTGTATAGTCAGAATCATCTGGACTGCCTAAGGTTACGCCCCCTGGCTTCAATCGCCCCCGTTCGAGTCAGTCCGAGCTCAATCTCGAATCGGACCCGGAGAACACGCTCAAACTCCGACTGGACCATGACAAACTACTACTACAGCTAACGACCGGCGCAGCTGCAGAAGGAACATGAGCGGACCGCCACGGCATTGAAGCGGCAGGTGGCGACACTCACACCGCAACACGCAGCAGGACGCGGAGCTGAGCACAATCCAGCAGAAGGTGGACCAAGTTTTCCAAATGGCGGAAGGCAACCCAAAACTTGTCATGTGATAGATCGGTCAGCCGGCACCGAATCTTGTTAATCATACTGGCCTCCTACGTGCAGCTTATCTGTAAGTTCTAACATTGTCCGGATCTGTAGCGAACTTGTACGCTGTTTCAAAGATTGTTGCTGTCAACTCACTCGCCATGCCGAGAAATGATTATTCTCTGTGGTATAATTCAGATCGCGTTGGTTCGTGCGTGTGCACTCGCTCTTCATAACAGGGAACGGGAATGACGGCAGCCAAAGACACACCCTCGCGATAGACGGGATGGCACACAATGATGGCGCATGACGGCGCGAGCAATTTCCTGACGGTGCGACTCACGTGCCAATGTTGTTAAGTCAACAACTTTGGGCGTTCAATTGGAGATGAGTATTTTGCTGCGTGGCGTTGTGATTCACTCATGCGAGGTTACTGGAACTAGATCATTTGCCATTTTGAAGATTTCGCCTCCGTTATCCACTCAAAATGATCATCTTCACCAAACCTCTGGGCTTTATCGATGGAACAGTTCGCAACATATGCCGGCCTAGTGATAGTATTGAGCAACGCGCTATGCATATCGACCACAAACGTTTCCACGCAGTTATGTATTAGGCTGTAATAACAACACCAGGCAGTTTAATCGTGCAGATATTTGGTCCAGTAGAAGATCGGACACAACCACGATGGACTTCACAGTACGGCTCCATTCTCTTTGTTTTGGCTTTGAGCCGACCGCCTAGAGGGTCGTTCTTAAGTGCTAACCGAATTCTGGGGATGCAACCGGGTCAAAAAGGGAAATGGTGCCGATCGGTTGCGGGTCAAGCTCCAGAATAACGTGTAACCCGAAATTAGACCGCGGCGAACACCAGGATACTAAACAACCTTGGTACCTAGGAACGGATCGCGATTTAGGCACACCGTTAAAATGAGAAACGATTCCTCTTCACTTTAACCCTATTGCGACCAACATAATACTTGAAATTCGTAAACCTAATTTCCATAGTAAAATGTTAAACATGCATAAATGCTTGGTTTTAGCCCGCGCCCCGCATCATAATTTTATCATTTTGCGTGGTTTTACAATACTTATTGCAATAATTGTAGTTAAGCTAAGCATACTGCATTGTTTACATAAAATGGTATGATTGGTCAAAAATAGAATCCTCTCATTATAATTCGTTAATATTTGTAAAACCAAACATTTCGCAGGTTTTAGTGGTACCATCCGCAATAGGGTTAACAAGACAGCCCTTGGAATCTAGGATTGAAGTTATTATCGTTAAAAAATGTCTCTTTCGGAATTGAAAATTGACTTTCTCGGGGAGGGGGCAGTTGCGACTATCACCTTGTCGCTAAATGTCCCGCTGGAACCCATACTTGTATGGGTGACACTCCTTCCTTTAATACTTTAACTATACTTATTTATGACTTCTGGCATTCTCAATTTCGAAACGGCACATCAGAAGACAAGCGTGTGGCACCCGTACTTCAGACGCGTTGCCTTCGTGGTGATTTGCGATTATGGTTCTAGTTTTGCTACGTGCAACAAAGTGCTTGAAGGTAAGCTGATGTCTCTGCTTGTGATAAATTAAATGTCATGTTTGTGTTGCTGCAGGACTAAAAGCGATCTATTCAGCTCATTAGGAAGTGAGCTTCCTCCGGGCCAGCTGCCTCCCCATGTTAGTTTTTCACCGCCGCCAGCCTGCTTCACTACAACGCAGCATGCTTCTGGGCTACATACGGCTACGCAAGGCGCTTCCTCATACCATGTCGATAACTTAGTGCGCTGTTTTGGGGCACTGCACCAGGCGTATTTGGACACCTTGGTGTATCCAAAGGACCGGAACACGAAGACAGCAACGATATCAGCTGCAAGCTTTAATTGCCAACCCACATGTTTCGCATGAGGCAAACGGCCGATGCTAACTGGTATCGCGATCCGGAGCTATAGGAGAAGGTCTGGGATTGCGATGCAGTCGTTCCTAACCGGATCGCGACCCGACCCACAAAGTGCAGCAAAGCGAGCAAAACTATTAAAAAAGAGATATTATGTATTTTGATTTAGATTGCTCTGTCGCAGCATCAATAGAAACGAAAACAAATACTGAAAAACTTAGAATGTAGTGCGCGATATGAAGTATTCTACGGTAGCCTCCTTTCATGCACCTCTGTGTGCAAGTTGCCCCACTTGCGTTTTCAAGCCGCCTCGCGATCCGGCGATCCCACTGACATGGCAATCTGAGACCCACCTCAATGTCAACGAGTTTAGTGAGGGACAAGAAAGATGACAATGCCTCGAAACAGCACTAAATGATATAAATGTACCTCACTTCAAATTCAATTAAATGGATTGCCAGTGCAAATACCCCCAAAACTCCGATTCACTGAGATGCACTTGATAACAACCATGGCCAAGAACTGTTGAAAATGCGCGCTTGATTTCATAATCTATTTTATCAGCTTCATGTGCTAGGTCTTCGCGTAGGCGGAGATAGTATTTGAATTAGACCTAGCTGCAGCACGCGCGATTAATGCCACAGCTCTCAGACAAAACTATTATTTAGACTTGCAAAATCCTCTGCCGTCGATACGTAACGATTTCACATTGTAAAGAATCGAATAATAATACTACTCGTTTGAGAGTTGTCCCTTGGCCTTACCTGACATTTTGAGAGACATACAGGTGCACTGATACTGTTTGTTTACTTTACCGTCAAATGACTCTCCTGGAAGAAATCCTGGTTTGATAGCGGGGTTTTCTTGATAGCAGTATAAATTTACAATTCCAGCCAAACTACTATTAGTACATGACGCTACTTTAGCAGTCGTATCGGGCTTCCATCATTATTACCAAAAATAGTACTAGCGTTATCAGGCGATGTTACTGTCAATCCCTGTCTAAACCCTACTTCACAGAACCTGTTTACGCGAAGGAAGTATGGATACAATCCCACTTTTTTGAGAGTGCTACAGCAGGTCTAGTGAACACAGCATAGGGGACTCTTGGAAGCGCTACGCGAATACGCCCTCTCAGGAACAGCGTGATTATGGAAGGGTGATTTTTGAAAAAATGATTTCGAATAATCTCGAACGTTTATAACGTTCTTTTTAGTTTCATTTTTACTTCGCTGAACTACCGGATAGGAGAGGGTTCCCTTTGTTTGTAAATACGACGATTCTAAATCTAGCATCAAGAGAATCTAATGTAAGTACACACTCTTCTAACTAGCGCACTTGCCACTCGATAGTGACTTTCAGTTCCCCCTGATGACCACAGGGCTCGGGTGTATTCTTTATTTAACTGTAAGGTTGAAATTCATCTGATAATTCTTAAACTGATGTATAAAATGTGACAATTTCGTCTGATTAGGAATGCCAGAATTCAGGTGATCAAAAAAGAACGCATTTAAAATCCATTTAAAATTAGTTCATTTTAAAAAAAAAAGAAATGCACTTTTCTATAAGCGTGATGGTTGTTTCTCGGAGGAAGACATACGAGGTAATAAAGAAATGAAGGCAAGAAGGCAGCAGAACCACCGATCTTTCGCGACCTAGGATTACTGTTGATTTGATGCGTTGCATCTTATTGCATCTTATGCATCTTATTGTGCGTTCTGTTCAAAATTTCCGAGGTCGGTTCTTTGAATGAACCGACAGCGAACAGACCCAACTTTTGCAAAAGCATATTTTATTCTATTTGCCAAGTTGTATATGTGACCGACATCATTTACAGCCAGAGGAAAAGCATGGCCGACGAAAGCGAAGAGGGCGGACTTACTGCAGCATCAGCTAGCCAACAAGGCACCGCTTCCGTGTCTCATGTATCACCGTTGACAGCTCGACCACCAGCGCTCAATCGAGGGACGCCACCTTCGGTTTCGCACTCAAATGTGCGTGTGTCACCATATCCACTACGGCTAAGGACCCCACCTCAATCTACGCCACCTTCTGATCCTTCTCCGCGTCAGCGAGTCCGTGTTTCATTGGACACTACACCACCGACTGGAGATCAGCACCGACTACAACCAATTGTCCATCCTATCATTAAGAATACCGTCGGACAGCGAGACGCTTCCGGAAACGTACTGGAAGACTTTGCTGCTAATGGCGCAACATTTGGTGACATCATTCACAAGCAATGGGAGAAATTTTACAGTCACGTGAAAGGACAAGCGGTGAAACAGGACGGAGTTTGGTCTATTCAGCGGCCCACGGAAACGGCGTGGACAAGAGTGATGCAGTTCAAGTGGGGTCGACATGTCGTGCTGGCCACGAAGACGGAGCAGGCCTGGAACCGTTGGGTTTCTTCGCTACGAGGAGAAGCCGTCACGCTAATGGTTTACGAGTACGAGTTAGGTATCCCCAACGAGCGAAGCCTCGAAGAGTTCGTGGCGGCATGCATTCGTCCTGAGCACACCGATCGTTCTGGAGCAGCAGCAGAGGTATCGCTTCGTGAAGTGGTGGGGCGGCTGCACGATATATGGGGTGCAACATACCAAGGAAGTGCGGTCGTGTGGCGAATGTGGGCCAACGACATCATACGGAACCTTAATCGTTCTACATGGGAAAATGCTCATTTTTGACCCTCCTGCAGATCGAGTGGAACGTTTATTGAGGGCCGCAGATTCGGAGGTCGGACAGCATTTATCTACGGTTACGCGGTCTTCACGTACGGCGCTCGACATTCTCTGTGCATCGATTGCAGACAATGAACAGCTTGAAAAGGACTGGGAGGCATTTGGACGGCGATTGAAAAACCAGAAGGTAAGCCTTCAAGCACGCAAAGAGACACTAGAGGGAATGCTTGAAGACCTTCCTCTTCCAGCTGCGACCGACGTGATTGATCCACTGACAAGCATGGAGAACGTGGATGACACCGAACACCAAGAGTAGTGTCGCACTATTGATTCGTTTATGCGTTAGTCATCGGCTGCTTGCATGTGCCTCGCTATAAATCCCGAATCATCTTCGTTTGAACTTACTTGCAGCGAGCCGTTTCCAATTACAGGTGCTCGACGGTTTTCCTTTGATAAAGGTCCAGAGGGATCAAAATGACCCTGGATGCTCCAACCAGTGGCAAAGACTCGCGCCATCGAAAACTGCTCAAATCGTCCAAATTTTTCCACAACGAACGGCAGGAGATCGCTGCTGCTCGTCTCGACGTAGTATCGCTGGAAATATTTCTTGATGTAGCCAAACATGTATTCGATGGGGTTGAAAAATGGGCAATATGCCGGGAGAAATATCGGGACAATTCCTATGCTGCGCAGGAAGTGAACGATTTCTGGATGTCTGTGGATCGATGCTCCATCCAGTATCCATACCGAATTCGAGCCAGGATACTGCCACACACGCCCTCTCGTAGAGTAGGCAAAGTCTCTGCAACACTTGACAAACTCGACGCGGTCAAATGTGCCTTCGGTATCGTAGTAGTCGATGACACCATCAACACCCATACACGCCAACACAGAAAGTTTTGGTTTACGCTGAAAACCTCCCCGACTTGCGATTGCATGTCCTTTAAGCGAATACCCTCGCTTCCGAATCATCCCGCGGTTGTCAAACGACACTTCAACTAAAAGACGATGTTTGAGTAGCACCAGTTGATATGAGATAGCTCCACCACAAAGCGAAACACATCTTGTTCTTTAATGTGCATTGCCCGTCGTTCGAGAACCTTTTGTGACAAGCCACAGTCGTGTATAATTCTCCACACGGACGTCTTGAAAATGTTGATTCGATGGGCACGCCTGAAAGCATCTTGGGCTTCATCCAAATACGCTAAAGGCGTTTTGACGTAAAAGTCGCACAGCCACTGTTGATGCACGAGTGAAAACCTTCTACCGGTGCTTGTGTGAGCCCGTTGGTAGGTGCCAGTCTCCTCATAAGTGTTAATCCAATTTCCAATTGTCTTGACCAACTTGTGGTAGATGTGAGAGAGCTCTACACGCGAAAATCCGAGACAGTAAAGACCGTAGAGGCAATGGAAAACAGTGTTGGCATGAGCATGCTGCCTCGTGACTGCGTCTTACATATTGAACGGCAAACGTTAAGATGTTAGACCTGCAGGTGTATTATCAAAACAAAACCACCAATACGACATCGTGTGAGTAAGTGATAATGATCAATATGTGTAAGCTATACATACCGCACGAGATCTCCCGTCAAATCAGTGCAAACCGCCACGTTATGCTGCCACCAACGCCGGCGTCGCTGGCGGATGTCTCGCTGCTACTGCTCACGCAGGTGTCGCTGCTGTAGGTGTCGCTGGCGGAGGTCTCTCTGCAAGAGCTGCTCACGCCGGCGCCGCTGGTTCGTGTCTGACTGCAAGAGGTGCCCACGCCGGCGTCGATGGCATCGCTGGCGGAGGTATCGCTGCTGTCGCTCCTGTGGGTCTGGCTGATGAAGGTCTCGACGCCTAAGCTGCTCACGCCGGTGTTGTTGGCGGAGTTCTCGCTGCTACTGCTCCGCAGGGCTTGACGCCTAAGCTTCTCACGTCGGTGTCGTTGGCGGAGGTCTCGCTGCTACTGCTCAGCAAGTCTCGCTGCCCGAGCTGCTCACGCCGGTGTCGCTGGCGGAGGTCTGACTGCTACTGCCCACGTCGGTATCCCCAGCGAAGAGCTTGCTGCTAGAGCTCATGCTGGCGTCGCTGGTGGAGGTCTCACCGCTACTGCCTCTTGCGGAGTTAACTCTCGCGGCGGCCTTGGTCCTGCTTCCGCGACGCTTGCGGCGGTCTTGGAGCTGCTGCGACTCTTGCTGCCCTGCAGACTAATGGCTGCCCCAGGGAAAGAGAAACAGTTTTGACCAATCAGAGCACAACGTCTATTCGTTGGAGGTTTTACTGAAAGCCCAAAATCGTCAAATTTAGACGGGATTCACAAAAATAACATGGCATATTATGCCATGTATGTTGTGTGGTTCACACCACAATGTAGCCATCCCACGTTTCCGTCAAAGTTCATTTTTCCCGCTCACGTTTTACAGAAGCTCTGGCGGCAATGTTGCTGCTCCAGCTCTCACTTGCGGTAGTCCCATGATGCTTCATGGCGCGACGAGGATGCCAAACGTGGCAAATTGGGATGAATTCACCGCATTTGATGGACAGGACGGCCAGAAGTACAAGGATGAAACCTGCAACTACTGCCACGAGGCTCTGTATCGAGTGCAGACTTCTCGTGCGATGCTCAACCACCCCGAGAGATGCCGTCCTTTCTTCGCAACCAGTACAAGGAGATCGCCATGAAGTCGAAGCAGCCCGCCGTGATAGCGTCGGAGAGGGCAGTATTGTATCTGTGGAGACTACAGCAACTGAGCAGCCAGAATTTATCTTATCTGGGAAGTTCCGGTGCCAGATGGCAATAGCCATGTTCTTCTATACGACGGCCGTCGCGTTCAGAGTTGTCGAGCTACAGGAAACATCAGCAGGTCTGTTAGCACCGACATGCTAGAGAGCGTTCGTGAGATGGAGCGGCTGATTGGGGCTTCGGATGTACAACTCTGCCGGATGATGCACTGTTGCAGGACGACTCTAATGGCCTAAGTATTGAGGCGGTTTTTATTGGGCTCATTGGGGCGACGAGGATCACTTCTCTAACCCGCTGGCTCAAGAATACACGTTTTGAATAGCAGCGTATTTCGCGTGCATGGAAGATTTGGGTTAAGCGTATTTTAATTAAATTTTCTGGTTTGAACTGCAAATTTTGTCAATGCTCGACTGATACATTAAACCCGAGATGAATAAGATGCGTGCATCTTATTATTTGATGCAGGCATCTTAACCCGCGACAGTTAAGATGCAACGCATCAAATCAACAGTACCTAGGACTACCAGTAGATAATGAGAGAGGAGGAGACAAGAAGGCAGCAGACCCACCTATCGATCGCTAGTACTGGGCATAGTTAACGCATATTTTAGCGATTCGAATATCACTACTAACGATTGCTACTTGAAAGCGTAAACATACCATTATTAGTCGTGCTAAAAACACTAACATTAGAACGAATGTTTTAGTACAACATGTACCACCGCCGAAATGGTGTAGCAACACGATTTAGCATAATGTTGCTTGATGAAAACACGCTCATCGTTTGGCAACTTTGGCAACGTTAGTGTTATTTTGCCGGATGTCAAAAAACTTTCTAGGGCCCCTAGCACAGTTCCTCGAGCTGCGAATTCGAACTGCGAGTTCTCTTATGTCAACTTGTATTATTTTAAATAATGTATTAAAATTCATTATTATTATAAAAACTAATGGCATTCCGACAACGTTAATCAAGTTGCATCAAGGATCTGCAGCAACTGAAGTTCTGTCAAACAAAAATAAATCCCTTAACGTAATTGGGGATTGGTGTCATGGGCGTCAAATCCACAAAATCAAAGGGGCTCTCACGTTTGCCTCAGATCTAGATCGCAATACCAGGAGCCTTTTAACGCGCCTCGCCCGGGTTAAGCAAGGACTAGAGAAATCATCGATATGCGAGCCTCTCTCGTGAAGCATACAGACGTTGTCCAAAATGTGGGAGTTTGCCTTCACCCCCTCCTTCCAGAAACGGTACGTTTAAATTGACGTTAACGTGCCCTTAAGGATGTTAAATAAAAAGACGCGAAATTAACGTTGCAGGACCCACTCCCTAAAAATACAGTTCCGGCAATATATGAGACCCTCCGAAACAAAAGGATAAATGTCTATTAAACCTCGGAACAAAGCGAGCTATACTACGCTATAGTAGGGTCCATTAGCTACATGTGGACAATGTCAGCACTCCATATTATCCACTACGAAAAATATTGCGCACCTCGGCGTGAGATGCCATTTTCAAAAAATGTTTTTGATTTTTGTTGGGGCAATCAGCGGCATGTATTGAGTAATGGCTCTCGAAGCCGGCTGCAGCTTTGTCCGAAATGGGCAAAGCTGATCCTATCTTACTTCTACTAAAAACATTTTAAGGGTTGAGGTGAGTGGGTTGCGATGCTTGGGGCAGATTGCCGAATGAGCCCTCTGCCTCTTGCTCTGCTCTACCAGATGTTGAACATGCGTTGGAAGGCATCTTACCCGAGCGCGGGTTTCTGAACGGCCGCTCAGGACTGGCAACAGCCTTTTGTGCTGTGCACGAATTCACCTTTCCTCTGCTCGTTACCAGTGCGACGATGTTGGGGCAATCAGCGGCATGTATTGAGTGATGGATCTCGTAGCCGGCCGCAGTTTTGTTCTAAATGGGCAAATCTAAGTCCCCCTCCCCAATAGACGGCGAAAGGTCATCATTGTAGAGTTGTTGCTGATCTTGCCCAACTCACCATTTGGGACGCAATGATTGACACTAATTCCTTGCGGAGTCGCGTATAGATCTTGAATGTGCCCATCGACCGTGGAATTTGATTGTCAGTGCGTCCACGCCCGAGCGGTACATGTGGGTGGCACCTCCAGACCTGAGAGAATGCGTACTGTAGGTCCGCGGATTGTCGCCGATGCGGGCTGCTGCTTCCTGGATATTGGTCGCTACGAGTTCAACCGAGATGGAATTGAACGTGCCTTCTCTCAACATATTGGAGGTGATCGGTAGGTTCATCGAGCCTCCTCCGGGCACGGAGGAGGATAATTGCACCGATTACCGGGCACAAGAATTGGTGCCTTGAATGTCGTAGCATGCGAGGTACGACCTGACCAGCCTAGTTCGTTTTAGAGCCTCGTAATCGTATATGCACGGAATCGGCTTGAACAGCGTTCAATGTTGGTTGTCCGTTTTGGTCGAGCGCTGATACATCAATTGCTTTCAGTGCAAACCATCGCAACCGACCCTTCCTCGCAGGTATCTCTGAGCAGCGGATTAAGAAGAAGAAGGACAGACACAGGACCCTAACGATCTTGTTCTGAGGAGGCTTGTTTGTTGAGTGACGCGTAGCAGGATTCCAGAAGTCGAATTGACAACGCGGCCTTGCGTTCTGGTGGAAGGTTGAGACAGCTAATGCCTATAGGATCATGCGTATATGTGGATGGTCGGAGTGGAAGGACGGTCTAGAAGCGAGGAAGACTTGCCTGATTCCAGTAACGCGTTCAGGATCGTCGATCTGGGGACGACTAAATGGAACCGTGATGTGAGCGAGTGTGTTCCTTGCTGACCAGCCGTATCGCGGCAGCACCGTTCTAAATAGGTTGTTAGCTATGTTAATTGTCGCAGTAAAACAATAAATCTTAACTTTCGTCCTTTGAAGTCTCGTCCACGAAAACGAGTTGATCAGGACCACTGTAAAACGGAGCCGAACGACCAACGTACTCTCGCCTCTCGTGCGGTACACTCTCTCGCGCACGTTTTGTAAGAGCCTTGCGGGTGAGCTTCAGATCAGAGCGCGGAGCGCGACATATTGTAGAGTCAGTGTGCAACGTAGATTCCTGGTCGTATAGCTCAGTCGGTAGAGCACAGTGCTAATAACGCTGCAGGGTTCGAGCCCCTGTATGACCATTTTGCGCTCTTTTATCGGCTCGGCCACGCAGCTGCGACGCTGCTTTTGCATCTCCCGTGGCGCTCGGCGTGTTGCAGGACCGGTGTGGCTCGCACACGTATCTGCACATCCTGATGGTCACAGCAAGGCTCGATACGGGTCCGAGTCCACTGCTTGGCCGGATGGTCCTGGCGGTGGAAATCTTCCTGACGGTCTTTCACTCGATGTCGGATGCTTGCGGTACTCGCTGTGGGTCCTGCGGTGTCGGCGAATGACTGCAGGGACGGCTATATCCGGCAAGAAGGCGGATACGAGGCGCTACGTTCGATCCGCGCTGGTAGGCGGCGCATTCAGTTGGACCGCACGGCGAGTACGCGCCTCTAGAGGAGCGCGTAGCGGTGGGTGAGGCCGTGGTGAAGCTGGCGTGTGCGTGTTGGTTGTGGTTTTATGGGTACGGTTGTATTTTGTGTGGGTGGTGTGCAATGTAGTTTGCTGGTCGTATAGCTCAGTCGGTAGAGCACAGTGCTAATAACGCTGCGGTCCAGGGTTCGAGCCCCTGTATGACCATTTGCGCTCTTTTATCGGCTCGGCCACGCAGCTGCGACGCTGCTTTGCATCTCCGTGGCGCTCGGCGTGTTGCAAGGACCGGTGTGGCTCGCACACACGTATCTGCACATCCCCTGGTGGTCACAGCAAGGCTCGATACGGGTCCGAGTCCACTGCTTGGCCGGATGGTCCTGGTGGTGGAAATCTTCCTGACGGTCTTTCACTCGATGTCGGATGTTTGCGGTACTCGCTGTGGGTCCTGCGGTGTCGGCGAATGACTGCAGGGACGGCTATATCCGGCAAGAAGGCGGATACGAGGCGCTACGTTCGATCCGCGCTGGTAGGCGGCGCATTCGAAGTTGGACCGCACGGCGAGTACGCGCCTCTAGAGGAGCGCGTAGCGGTGGGTGAGGCCGTGGTGAAGCTGGCGTGTGCGTGTTGGTTGTGGTTTTATGGGTACGGTTGTATTTTGTGTGGGTGGTGTGCAATGTAGTTTGCTGGTCGTATAGCTCAGTCGGTAGAGCACAGTGCTAATAACGCTGCGGTCCAGGGTTCGAGCCCCTGTATGACCATTTTGCGCTCTTTTATCGGCTCGGCCACGCAGCTGCGACGCTGCTTTTGCATCTCCCGTGGCGCTCGGCGTGTTGCAAGGACCGGTGTGGCTCGCACACACGTATCTGCACATCCTGGTGGTCACAGCAAGGCTCGATACGGGTCCGAGTCCACTGCTTGGCCGGATGGTCCTGGCGGTGGAAATCTTCCTGACGGTCTTTCACTCGATGTCGGATGCTTGCGGTACTCGCTGTGGGTCCTGCGGTGTCGGCGAATGACTGCAGGGACGGCTATATCCGGCAAGAAGGCGGATACGAGGCGCTACGTTCGATCCGCGCTGGTAGGCGGCGCATTCGAAGTTGGACCGCACGGCGAGTACGCGCCTCTAGAGGAGCGCGTAGCGGTGGGTGAGGCCGTGGTGAAGCTGGCGTGTGCGTGTTGGTTGTGGTTTTATGGGTACGGTTGTATTTTGTGTGGGTGGTGTGCAATGTAGTTTGCTGGTCGTATAGCTCAGTCGGTAGAGCACAGTGCTAATAACGCTGCGGTCCAGGGCTCGAGCCCCTGTATGACCATTTTGCGCTCTTTTATCGGCTCGGCCACGCAGCTGCGACGCTGCTTTTGCATCTCCCGTGGCGCTCGGCGTGTTGCAAGGACCGGTGTGGCTCGCACACACGTATCTGCACATCCTGGTGGTCACAGCAAGGCTCGATACGGGTCCGAGTCCACTGCTTGGCCGGATGGTCCTGGCGGTGGAAATCTTCCTGACGGTCTTTCACTCGATGTCGGATGTTTGCGGTACTCGCTGTGGGTCCTGCGGTGTCGGCGAATGACTGCAGGGACGGCTATATCCGGCAAGAAGGCGGATACGAGGCGCTACGTTCGATCCGCGCTGGTAGGCGGCGCATTCGAAGTTGGACCGCACGGCGAGTACGCGCCTCTAGAGGAGCGCGTAGCGGTGGGTGAGGCCGTGGTGAAGCTGGCGTGTGCGTGTTGGTTGTGGTTTTATGGGTACGGTTGTATTTTGTGTGGGTGGTGTGCAATGTAGTTTGCTGGTCGTATAGCTCAGTCGGTAGAGCACAGTGCTAATAACGCTGCGGTCCAGGGTTCGAGCCCCTGTATGACCATTTTGCGCTCTTTTATCGGCTCGGCCACGCAGCTGCGACGCTGCTTTTGTGTCTCCCGTGGCGCTCGGCATGCTGCAAGGGCCGGTGTGGCTCGCACACACGTATCTGCACATCCCCTGGTGGTCACAGCAAGGCTCGATACGGGTCCGAGTCCACTGCTTGGCCGGATGGTCCTGGCGGTGGAAATCTTCCTGACGGTCTTTCACTCGATGTCGGATGCTTGCGGTACTCGCTGTGGGTCCTGCGGTGTCGGCGAATGACTGCAGGGACGGCTATATCCGGCAAGAAGGCGGATACGAGGCGCTACGTTCGATCCGCGCTGGTAGGCGGCGCATTCGAAGTTGGACCGCACGGCGAGTACGCGCCTCTAGAGGAGCGCGTAGCGGTGGGTGAGGCCGTGGTGAAGCTGGCGTGTGCGTGTTGGTTGTGGTTTTATGGGTACGGTTGTATTTTGTGTGGGTGGTGTGCAATGTAGTTTGCTGGTCGTATAGCTCAGTCGGTAGAGCACAGTGCTAATAACGCTGCGGTCCAGGGTTCGAGCCCCTGTATGACCATTTTGCGCTCTTTTATCGGCTCGGCCACGCAGCTGCGACGCTGCTTTTGCATCTCCCGTGGCGCTCGGCATGCTGCAAGGACCGGTGTGGCTCGCACACACGTATCTGCACATCCTGGTGGTCACAGCAAGGCTCGATACGGGTCCGAGTCCACTGCTTGGCCGGATGGTCCTGGCGGTGGAAATCTTCCTGACGGTCTTTCACTCGATGTCGGATGCTTGCGGTACTCGCTGTGGGTCCTGCGGTGTCGGCGAATGACTGCAGGGACGGCTATATCCGGCAAGAAGGCGGATACGAGGCGCTACGTTCGATCCGCGCTGGTAGGCGGCGCATTCGAAGTTGGACCGCACGGCGAGTACGCGCCTCTAGAGGAGCGCGTAGCGGTGGGTGAGGCCGTGGTGAAGCTGGCGTGTGCGTGTTGGTTGTGGTTTTATGGGTACGGTTGTATTTTGTGTGGGTGGTGTGCAATGTAGTTTGCTGGTCGTATAGCTCAGTCGGTAGAGCACAGTGCTAATAACGCTGCGGTCCAGGGTTCGAGCCCCTGTATGACCATTTTGCGCTCTTTTATCGGCTCGGCCACGCAGCTGCGACGCTGCTTTTGCATCTCCCGTGGCGCTCGGCGTGTTGCAAGGACCGGTGTGGCTCGCACACACGTATCTGCACATCCCCTGGTGGTCACAGCAAGGCTCGATACGGGTCCGAGTCCACTGCTTGGCCGGATGGTCCTGGCGGTGGAAATCTTCCTGACGGTCTTTCACTCGATGTCGGATGCTTGCGGTACTCGCTGTGGGTCCTGCGGTGTCGGCGAATGACTGCAGGGACGGCTATATCCGGCAAGAAGGCGGATACGAGGCGCTACGTTCGATCCGCGCTGGTAGGCGGCGCATTCGAAGTTGGACCGCACGGCGAGTACGCGCCTCTAGAGGAGCGCGTAGCGGTGGGTGAGGCCGTGGTGAAGCTGGCGTGTGCGTGTTGGTTGTGGTTTTATGGGTACGGTTGTATTTTGTGTGGGTGGTGTGCAATGTAGTTTGCTGGTCGTATAGCTCAGTCGGTAGAGCACAGTGCTAATAACGCTGCGGTCCAGGGTTCGAGCCCCTGTATGACCATTTTGCGCTCTTTTATCGGCTCGGCCACGCAGCTGCGACGCTGCTTTGCATCTCCCGTGGCGCTCGGCATGCTGCAAGGACCGGTGTGGCTCGCACACACGTATCTGCACATCCTGGTGGTCACAGCAAGGCTCGATACGGGTCCGAGTCCACTGCTTGGCCGGATGGTCCTGGCGGTGGAAATCTTCCTGACGGTCTTTCACTCGATGTCGGATGCTTGCGGTACTCGCTGTGGGTCCTGCGGTGTCGGCGAATGACTGCAGGGACGGCTATATCCGGCAAGAAGGCGGATACGAGGCGCTACGTTCGATCCGCGCTGGTAGGCGGCGCATTCGAAGTTGGACCGCACGGCGAGTACGCGCCTCTAGAGGAGCGCGTAGCGGTGGGTGAGGCCGTGGTGAAGCTGGCGTGTGCGTGTTGGTTGTGGTTTTATGGGTACGGTTGTATTTTGTGTGGGTGGTGTGCAATGTAGTTTGCTGGTCGTATAGCTCAGTCGGTAGAGCACAGTGCTAATAACGCTGCGGTCCAGGGTTCGAGCCCCTGTATGACCATTTTGCGCTCTTTTATCGGCTCGGCCACGCAGCTGCGACGCTGCTTTTGCATCTCCCGTGGCGCTCGGCATGCTGCAAGGACCGGTGTGGCTCGCACACACGTATCTGCACATCCCCTGGTGGTCACAGCAAGGCTCGATACGGGTCCGAGTCCACTGCTTGGCCGGATGGTCCTGGCGGTGGAAATCTTCCTGACGGTCTTTCACTCGATGTCGGATGCTTGCGGTACTCGCTGTGGGTCCTGCGGTGTCGGCGAATGACTGCAGGGACGGCTATATCCGGCAAGAAGGCGGATACGAGGCGCTACGTTCGATCCGCGCTGGTAGGCGGCGCATTCGAAGTTGGACCGCACGGCGAGTACGCGCCTCTAGAGGAGCGCGTAGCGGTGGGTGAGGCCGTGGTGAAGCTGGCGTGTGCGTGTTGGTTGTGGTTTTATGGGTACGGTTGTATTTTGTGTGGGTGGTGTGCAATGTAGTTTGCTGGTCGTATAGCTCAGTCGGTAGAGCACAGTGCTAATAACGCTGCGGTCCAGGGTTCGAGCCCCTGTATGACCATTTTGCGCTCTTTTATCGGCTCGGCCACGCAGCTGCGACGCTGCTTTTGCATCTCCCGTGGCGCTCGGCATGCTGCAAGGACCGGTGTGGCTCGCACACACGTATCTGCACATCCTGGTGGTCACAGCAAGGCTCGATACGGGTCCGAGTCCACTGCTTGGCCGGATGGTCCTGGCGGTGGAAATCTTCCTGACGGTCTTTCACTCGATGTCGGATGCTTGCGGTACTCGCTGTGGGTCCTGCGGTGTCGGCGAATGACTGCAGGGACGGCTATATCCGGCAAGAAGGCGGATACGAGGCGCTACGTTCGATCCGCGCTGGTAGGCGGCGCATTCGAAGTTGGACCGCACGGCGAGTACGCGCCTCTAGAGGAGCGCGTAGCGGTGGGTGAGGCCGTGGTGAAGCTGGCGTGTGCGTGTTGGTTGTGGTTTTATGGGTACGGTTGTATTTTGTGTGGGTGGTGTGCAATGTAGTTTGCTGGTCGTATAGCTCAGTCGGTAGAGCACAGTGCTAATAACGCTGCGGTCCAGGGTTCGAGCCCCTGTATGACCATTTTGCGCTCTTTTATCGGCTCGGCCACGCAGCTGCGACGCTGCTTTTGTGTCTCCCGTGGCGCTCGGCATGCTGCAAGGACCGGTGTGGCTCGCACACACGTATCTGCACATCCTGGTGGTCACAGCAAGGCTCGATACGGGTCCGAGTCCACTGCTTGGCCGGATGGTCCTGGCGGTGGAAATCTTCCTGACGGTCTTTCACTCGATGTCGGATGCTTGCGGTACTCGCTGTGGGTCCTGCGGTGTCGGCGAATGACTGCAGGGACGGCTATATCCGGCAAGAAGGCGGATACGAGGCGCTACGTTCGATCCGCGCTGGTAGGCGGCGCATTCGAAGTTGGACCGCACGGCGAGTACGCGCCTCTAGAGGAGCGCGTAGCGGTGGGTGAGGCCGTGGTGAAGCTGGCGTGTGCGTGTTGGTTGTGGTTTTATGGGTACGGTTGTATTTTGTGTGGGTGGTGTGCAATGTAGTTTGCTGGTCGTATAGCTCAGTCGGTAGAGCACAGTGCTAATAACGCTGCGGTCCAGGGTTCGAGCCCCTGTATGACCATTTTGCGCTCTTTTATCGGCTCGGCCACGCAGCTGCGACGCTGCTTTGTCTCCCGTGGCGCTCGGCATGCTGCAAGGACCGGTGTGGCTCGCACACACGTATCTGCACATCCTGGTGGTCACAGCAAGGCTCGATACGGGTCCGAGTCCACTGCTTGGCCGGATGGTCCTGGCGGTGGAAATCTTCCTGACGGTCTTTCACTCGATGTCGGATGCTTGCGGTACTCGCTGTGGGTCCTGCGGTGTCGGCGAATGACTGCAGGGACGGCTATATCCGGCAAGAAGGCGGATACGAGGCGCTACGTTCGATCCGCGCTGGTAGGCGGCGCATTCGAAGTTGGACCGCACGGCGAGTACGCGCCTCTAGAGGAGCGCGTAGCGGTGGGTGAGGCCGTGGTGAAGCTGGCGTGTGCGTGTTGGTTGTGGTTTTATGGGTACGGTTGTATTTTGTGTGGGTGGTGTGCAATGTAGTTTGCTGGTCGTATAGCTCAGTCGGTAGAGCACAGTGCTAATAACGCTGCGGTCCAGGGTTCGAGCCCCTGTATGACCATTTTGCGCTCTTTTATCGGCTCGGCCACGCAGCTGCGACGCTGCTTTTGTGTCTCCCGTGGCGCTCGGCATGCTGCAAGGGCCGGTGTGGCTCGCACACACGTATCTGCACATCCCTGGTGGTCACAGCAAGGCTCGATACGGGTCCGAGTCCACTGCTTGGCCGGATGGTCCTGGCGGTGGAAATCTTCCTGACGGTCTTTCACTCGATGTCGGATGCTTGCGGTACTCGCTGTGGGTCCTGCGGTGTCGGCGAATGACTGCAGGGACGGCTATATCCGGCAAGAAGGCGGATACGAGGCGCTACGTTCGATCCGCGCTGGTAGGCGGCGCATTCGAAGTTGGACCGCACGGCGAGTACGCGCCTCTAGAGGAGCGCGTAGCGGTGGGTGAGGCCGTGGTGAAGCTGGCGTGTGCGTGTTGGTTGTGGTTTTATGGGTACGGTTGTATTTTGTGTGGGTGGTGTGCAATGTAGTTTGCTGGTCGTATAGCTCAGTCGGTAGAGCACAGTGCTAATAACGCTGCGGTCCAGGGTTCGAGCCCCTGTATGACCATTTTGCGCTCTTTTATCGGCTCGGCCACGCAGCTGCGACGCTGCTTTTGCATCTCCCGTGGCGCTCGGCATGCTGCAAGGACCGGTGTGGCTCGCACACACGTATCTGCACATCCCTGGTGGTCACAGCAAGGCTCGATACGGGTCCGAGTCCACTGCTTGGCCGGATGGTCCTGGCGGTGGAAATCTTCCTGACGGTCTTTCACTCGATGTCGGATGCTTGCGGTACTCGCTGTGGGTCCTGCGGTGTCGGCGAATGACTGCAGGGACGGCTATATCCGGCAAGAAGGCGGATACGAGGCGCTACGTTCGATCCGCGCTGGTAGGCGGCGCATTCGAAGTTGGACCGCACGGCGAGTACGCGCCTCTAGAGGAGCGCGTAGCGGTGGGTGAGGCCGTGGTGAAGCTGGCGTGTGCGTGTTGGTTGTGGTTTTATGGGTACGGTTGTATTTTGTGTGGGTGGTGTGCAATGTAGTTTGCTGGTCGTATAGCTCAGTCGGTAGAGCACAGTGCTAATAACGCTGCGGTCCAGGGTTCGAGCCCCTGTATGACCATTTTGCGCTCTTTTATCGGCTCGGCCACGCAGCTGCGACGCTGCTTTTGCATCTCCCGTGGCGCTCGGCATGCTGCAAGGACCGGTGTGGCTCGCACACACGTATCTGCACATCCCCTGGTGGTCACAGCAAGGCTCGATACGGGTCCGAGTCCACTGCTTGGCCGGATGGTCCTGGCGGTGGAAATCTTCCTGACGGTCTTTCACTCGATGTCGGATGCTTGCGGTACTCGCTGTGGGTCCTGCGGTGTCGGCGAATGACTGCAGGGACGGCTATATCCGGCAAGAAGGCGGATACGAGGCGCTACGTTCGATCCGCGCTGGTAGGCGGCGCATTCGAAGTTGGACCGCACGGCGAGTACGCGCCTCTAGAGGAGCGCGTAGCGGTGGGTGAGGCCGTGGTGAAGCTGGCGTGTGCGTGTTGGTTGTGGTTTTATGGGTACGGTTGTATTTTGTGTGGGTGGTGTGCAATGTAGTTTGCTGGTCGTATAGCTCAGTCGGTAGAGCACAGTGCTAATAACGCTGCGGTCCAGGGTTCGAGCCCCTGTATGACCATTTTGCGCTCTTTTATCGGCTCGGCCACGCAGCTGCGACGCTGCTTTTGCATCTCCCGTGGCGCTCGGCATGCTGCAAGGACCGGTGTGGCTCGCACACACGTATCTGCACATCCTGGTGGTCACAGCAAGGCTCGATACGGGTCCGAGTCCACTGCTTGGCCGGATGGTCCTGGCGGTGGAAATCTTCCTGACGGTCTTTCACTCGATGTCGGATGCTTGCGGTACTCGCTGTGGGTCCTGCGGTGTCGGCGAATGACTGCAGGGACGGCTATATCCGGCAAGAAGGCGGATACGAGGCGCTACGTTCGATCCGCGCTGGTAGGCGGCGCATTCGAAGTTGGACCGCACGGCGAGTACGCGCCTCTAGAGGAGCGCGTAGCGGTGGGTGAGGCCGTGGTGAAGCTGGCGTGTGCGTGTTGGTTGTGGTTTTATGGGTACGGTTGTATTTTGTGTGGGTGGTGTGCAATGTAGTTTGCTGGTCGTATAGCTCAGTCGGTAGAGCACAGTGCTAATAACGCTGCGGTCCAGGGTTCGAGCCCCTGTATGACCATTTTGCGCTCTTTTATCGGCTCGGCCACGCAGCTGCGACGCTGCTTTTGCATCTCCCGTGGCGCTCGGCATGCTGCAAGGCCGGTGTGGCTCGCACACACGTATCTGCACATCCCTGGTGGTCACAGCAAGGCTCGATACGGGTCCGAGTCCACTGCTTGGCCGGATGGTCCTGGCGGTGGAAATCTTCCTGACGGTCTTTCACTCGATGTCGGATGCTTGCGGTACTCGCTGTGGGTCCTGCGGTGTCGGCGAATGACTGCAGGGACGGCTATATCCGGCAAGAAGGCGGATACGAGGCGCTACGTTCGATCCGCGCTGGTAGGCGGCGCATTCGAAGTTGGACCGCACGGCGAGTACGCGCCTCTAGAGGAGCGCGTAGCGGTGGGTGAGGCCGTGGTGAAGCTGGCGTGTGCGTGTTGGTTGTGGTTTTATGGGTACGGTTGTATTTTGTGTGGGTGGTGTGCAATGTAGTTTGCTGGTCGTATAGCTCAGTCGGTAGAGCACAGTGCTAATAACGCTGCGGTCCAGGGTTCGAGCCCCTGTATGACCATTTTGCGCTCTTTTATCGGCTCGGCCACGCAGCTGCGACGCTGCTTTTGTGTCTCCCGTGGCGCTCGGCATGCTGCAAGGGCCGGTGTGGCTCGCACACACGTATCTGCACATCCCCTGGTGGTCACAGCAAGGCTCGATACGGGTCCGAGTCCACTGCTTGGCCGGATGGTCCTGGCGGTGGAAATCTTCCTGACGGTCTTTCACTCGATGTCGGATGCTTGCGGTACTCGCTGTGGGTCCTGCGGTGTCGGCGAATGACTGCAGGGACGGCTATATCCGGCAAGAAGGCGGATACGAGGCGCTACGTTCGATCCGCGCTGGTAGGCGGCGCATTCGAAGTTGGACCGCACGGCGAGTACGCGCCTCTAGAGGAGCGCGTAGCGGTGGGTGAGGCCGTGGTGAAGCTGGCGTGTGCGTGTTGGTTGTGGTTTTATGGGTACGGTTGTATTTTGTGTGGGTGGTGTGCAATGTAGTTTGCTGGTCGTATAGCTCAGTCGGTAGAGCACAGTGCTAATAACGCTGCGGTCCAGGGTTCGAGCCCCTGTATGACCATTTTGCGCTCTTTTATCGGCTCGGCCACGCAGCTGCGACGCTGCTTTTGCATCTCCCGTGGCGCTCGGCATGCTGCAAGGACCGGTGTGGCTCGCACACACGTATCTGCACATCCTGGTGGTCACAGCAAGGCTCGATACGGGTCCGAGTCCACTGCTTGGCCGGATGGTCCTGGCGGTGGAAATCTTCCTGACGGTCTTTCACTCGATGTCGGATGCTTGCGGTACTCGCTGTGGGTCCTGCGGTGTCGGCGAATGACTGCAGGGACGGCTATATCCGGCAAGAAGGCGGATACGAGGCGCTACGTTCGATCCGCGCTGGTAGGCGGCGCATTCGAAGTTGGACCGCACGGCGAGTACGCGCCTCTAGAGGAGCGCGTAGCGGTGGGTGAGGCCGTGGTGAAGCTGGCGTGTGCGTGTTGGTTGTGGTTTTATGGGTACGGTTGTATTTTGTGTGGGTGGTGTGCAATGTAGTTTGCTGGTCGTATAGCTCAGTCGGTAGAGCACAGTGCTAATAACGCTGCGGTCCAGGGTTCGAGCCCCTGTATGACCATTTTGCGCTCTTTTATCGGCTCGGCCACGCAGCTGCGACGCTGCTTTTGCATCTCCCGTGGCGCTCGGCATGCTGCAAGGACCGGTGTGGCTCGCACACACGTATCTGCACATCCCTGGTGGTCACAGCAAGGCTCGATACGGGTCCGAGTCCACTGCTTGGCCGGATGGTCCTGGCGGTGGAAATCTTCCTGACGGTCTTTCACTCGATGTCGGATGCTTGCGGTACTCGCTGTGGGTCCTGCGGTGTCGGCGAATGACTGCAGGGACGGCTATATCCGGCAAGAAGGCGGATACGAGGCGCTACGTTCGATCCGCGCTGGTAGGCGGCGCATTCGAAGTTGGACCGCACGGCGAGTACGCGCCTCTAGAGGAGCGCGTAGCGGTGGGTGAGGCCGTGGTGAAGCTGGCGTGTGCGTGTTGGTTGTGGTTTTATGGGTACGGTTGTATTTTGTGTGGGTGGTGTGCAATGTAGTTTGCTGGTCGTATAGCTCAGTCGGTAGAGCACAGTGCTAATAACGCTGCGGTCCAGGGTTCGAGCCCCTGTATGACCATTTTGCGCTCTTTTATCGGCTCGGCCACGCAGCTGCGACGCTGCTTTTGTGTCTCCCGTGGCGCTCGGCATGCTGCAAGGGCCGGTGTGGCTCGCACACACGTATCTGCACATCCTGGTGGTCACAGCAAGGCTCGATACGGGTCCGAGTCCACTGCTTGGCCGGATGGTCCTGGCGGTGGAAATCTTCCTGACGGTCTTTCACTCGATGTCGGATGCTTGCGGTACTCGCTGTGGGTCCTGCGGTGTCGGCGAATGACTGCAGGGACGGCTATATCCGGCAAGAAGGCGGATACGAGGCGCTACGTTCGATCCGCGCTGGTAGGCGGCGCATTCGAAGTTGGACCGCACGGCGAGTACGCGCCTCTAGAGGAGCGCGTAGCGGTGGGTGAGGCCGTGGTGAAGCTGGCGTGTGCGTGTTGGTTGTGGTTTTATGGGTACGGTTGTATTTTGTGTGGGTGGTGTGCAATGTAGTTTGCTGGTCGTATAGCTCAGTCGGTAGAGCACAGTGCTAATAACGCTGCGGTCCAGGGTTCGAGCCCCTGTATGACCATTTTGCGCTCTTTTATCGGCTCGGCCACGCAGCTGCGACGCTGCTTTTGCATCTCCCGTGGCGCTCGGCATGCTGCAAGGACCGGTGTGGCTCGCACACACGTATCTGCACATCCCTGGTGGTCACAGCAAGGCTCGATACGGGTCCGAGTCCACTGCTTGGCCGGATGGTCCTGGCGGTGGAAATCTTCCTGACGGTCTTTCACTCGATGTCGGATGCTTGCGGTACTCGCTGTGGGTCCTGCGGTGTCGGCGAATGACTGCAGGGACGGCTATATCCGGCAAGAAGGCGGATACGAGGCGCTACGTTCGATCCGCGCTGGTAGGCGGCGCATTCGAAGTTGGACCGCACGGCGAGTACGCGCCTCTAGAGGAGCGCGTAGCGGTGGGTGAGGCCGTGGTGAAGCTGGCGTGTGCGTGTTGGTTGTGGTTTTATGGGTACGGTTGTATTTTGTGTGGGTGGTGTGCAATGTAGTTTGCTGGTCGTATAGCTCAGTCGGTAGAGCACAGTGCTAATAACGCTGCGGTCCAGGGTTCGAGCCCCTGTATGACCATTTTGCGCTCTTTTATCGGCTCGGCCACGCAGCTGCGACGCTGCTTTTGCATCTCCCGTGGCGCTCGGCATGCTGCAAGGCCGGTGTGGCTCGCACACACGTATCTGCACATCCTGGTGGTCACAGCAAGGCTCGATACGGGTCCGAGTCCACTGCTTGGCCGGATGGTCCTGGCGGTGGAAATCTTCCTGACGGTCTTTCACTCGATGTCGGATGCTTGCGGTACTCGCTGTGGGTCCTGCGGTGTCGGCGAATGACTGCAGGGACGGCTATATCCGGCAAGAAGGCGGATACGAGGCGCTACGTTCGATCCGCGCTGGTAGGCGGCGCATTCGAAGTTGGACCGCACGGCGAGTACGCGCCTCTAGAGGAGCGCGTAGCGGTGGGTGAGGCCGTGGTGAAGCTGGCGTGTGCGTGTTGGTTGTGGTTTTATGGGTACGGTTGTATTTTGTGTGGGTGGTGTGCAATGTAGTTTGCTGGTCGTATAGCTCAGTCGGTAGAGCACAGTGCTAATAACGCTGCGGTCCAGGGTTCGAGCCCCTGTATGACCATTTTGCGCTCTTTTATCGGCTCGGCCACGCAGCTGCGACGCTGCTTTGTGTCTCCCGTGGCGCTCGGCATGCTGCAAGGGCCGGTGTGGCTCGCACACACGTATCTGCACATCCTGGTGGTCACAGCAAGGCTCGATACGGGTCCGAGTCCACTGCTTGGCCGGATGGTCCTGGCGGTGGAAATCTTCCTGACGGTCTTTCACTCGATGTCGGATGCTTGCGGTACTCGCTGTGGGTCCTGCGGTGTCGGCGAATGACTGCAGGGACGGCTATATCCGGCAAGAAGGCGGATACGAGGCGCTACGTTCGATCCGCGCTGGTAGGCGGCGCATTCGAAGTTGGACCGCACGGCGAGTACGCGCCTCTAGAGGAGCGCGTAGCGGTGGGTGAGGCCGTGGTGAAGCTGGCGTGTGCGTGTTGGTTGTGGTTTTATGGGTACGGTTGTATTTTGTGTGGGTGGTGTGCAATGTAGTTTGCTGGTCGTATAGCTCAGTCGGTAGAGCACAGTGCTAATAACGCTGCGGTCCAGGGTTCGAGCCCCTGTATGACCATTTTGCGCTCTTTTATCGGCTCGGCCACGCAGCTGCGACGCTGCTTTTGTGTCTCCCGTGGCGCTCGGCATGCTGCAAGGGCCGGTGTGGCTCGCACACACGTATCTGCACATCCCTGGTGGTCACAGCAAGGCTCGATACGGGTCCGAGTCCACTGCTTGGCCGGATGGTCCTGGCGGTGGAAATCTTCCTGACGGTCTTTCACTCGATGTCGGATGCTTGCGGTACTCGCTGTGGGTCCTGCGGTGTCGGCGAATGACTGCAGGGACGGCTATATCCGGCAAGAAGGCGGATACGAGGCGCTACGTTCGATCCGCGCTGGTAGGCGGCGCATTCGAAGTTGGACCGCACGGCGAGTACGCGCCTCTAGAGGAGCGCGTAGCGGTGGGTGAGGCCGTGGTGAAGCTGGCGTGTGCGTGTTGGTTGTGGTTTTATGGGTACGGTTGTATTTTGTGTGGGTGGTGTGCAATGTAGTTTGCTGGTCGTATAGCTCAGTCGGTAGAGCACAGTGCTAATAACGCTGCGGTCCAGGGTTCGAGCCCCTGTATGACCATTTTGCGCTCTTTTATCGGCTCGGCCACGCAGCTGCGACGCTGCTTTTGCATCTCCCGTGGCGCTCGGCATGCTGCAAGGGCCGGTGTGGCTCGCACACACGTATCTGCACATCCCTGGTGGTCACAGCAAGGCTCGATACGGGTCCGAGTCCACTGCTTGGCCGGATGGTCCTGGCGGTGGAAATCTTCCTGACGGTCTTTCACTCGATGTCGGATGCTTGCGGTACTCGCTGTGGGTCCTGCGGTGTCGGCGAATGACTGCAGGGACGGCTATATCCGGCAAGAAGGCGGATACGAGGCGCTACGTTCGATCCGCGCTGGTAGGCGGCGCATTCGAAGTTGGACCGCACGGCGAGTACGCGCCTCTAGAGGAGCGCGTAGCGGTGGGTGAGGCCGTGGTGAAGCTGGCGTGTGCGTGTTGGTTGTGGTTTTATGGGTACGGTTGTATTTTGTGTGGGTGGTGTGCAATGTAGTTTGCTGGTCGTATAGCTCAGTCGGTAGAGCACAGTGCTAATAACGCTGCGGTCCAGGGTTCGAGCCCCTGTATGACCATTTTGCGCTCTTTTATCGGCTCGGCCACGCAGCTGCGACGCTGCTTTTGTGTCTCCCGTGGCGCTCGGCATGCTGCAAGGGCCGGTGTGGCTCGCACACACGTATCTGCACATCCTGGTGGTCACAGCAAGGCTCGATACGGGTCCGAGTCCACTGCTTGGCCGGATGGTCCTGGCGGTGGAAATCTTCCTGACGGTCTTTCACTCGATGTCGGATGCTTGCGGTACTCGCTGTGGGTCCTGCGGTGTCGGCGAATGACTGCAGGGACGGCTATATCCGGCAAGAAGGCGGATACGAGGCGCTACGTTCGATCCGCGCTGGTAGGCGGCGCATTCGAAGTTGGACCGCACGGCGAGTACGCGCCTCTAGAGGAGCGCGTAGCGGTGGGTGAGGCCGTGGTGAAGCTGGCGTGTGCGTGTTGGTTGTGGTTTTATGGGTACGGTTGTATTTTGTGTGGGTGGTGTGCAATGTAGTTTGCTGGTCGTATAGCTCAGTCGGTAGAGCACAGTGCTAATAACGCTGCGGTCCAGGGTTCGAGCCCCTGTATGACCATTTTGCGCTCTTTTATCGGCTCGGCCACGCAGCTGCGACGCTGCTTTTGTGTCTCCCGTGGCGCTCGGCATGCTGCAAGGGCCGGTGTGGCTCGCACACACGTATCTGCACATCCCTGGTGGTCACAGCAAGGCTCGATACGGGTCCGAGTCCACTGCTTGGCCGGATGGTCCTGGCGGTGGAAATCTTCCTGACGGTCTTTCACTCGATGTCGGATGCTTGCGGTACTCGCTGTGGGTCCTGCGGTGTCGGCGAATGACTGCAGGGACGGCTATATCCGGCAAGAAGGCGGATACGAGGCGCTACGTTCGATCCGCGCTGGTAGGCGGCGCATTCGAAGTTGGACCGCACGGCGAGTACGCGCCTCTAGAGGAGCGCGTAGCGGTGGGTGAGGCCGTGGTGAAGCTGGCGTGTGCGTGTTGGTTGTGGTTTTATGGGTACGGTTGTATTTTGTGTGGGTGGTGTGCAATGTAGTTTGCTGGTCGTATAGCTCAGTCGGTAGAGCACAGTGCTAATAACGCTGCGGTCCAGGGTTCGAGCCCCTGTATGACCATTTTGCGCTCTTTTATCGGCTCGGCCACGCAGCTGCGACGCTGCTTTTGTGTCTCCCGTGGCGCTCGGCATGCTGCAAGGGCCGGTGTGGCTCGCACACACGTATCTGCACATCCCCTGGTGGTCACAGCAAGGCTCGATACGGGTCCGAGTCCACTGCTTGGCCGGATGGTCCTGGCGGTGGAAATCTTCCTGACGGTCTTTCACTCGATGTCGGATGCTTGCGGTACTCGCTGTGGGTCCTGCGGTGTCGGCGAATGACTGCAGGGACGGCTATATCCGGCAAGAAGGCGGATACGAGGCGCTACGTTCGATCCGCGCTGGTAGGCGGCGCATTCGAAGTTGGACCGCACGGCGAGTACGCGCCTCTAGAGGAGCGCGTAGCGGTGGGTGAGGCCGTGGTGAAGCTGGCGTGTGCGTGTTGGTTGTGGTTTTATGGGTACGGTTGTATTTTGTGTGGGTGGTGTGCAATGTAGTTTGCTGGTCGTATAGCTCAGTCGGTAGAGCACAGTGCTAATAACGCTGCGGTCCAGGGTTCGAGCCCCTGTATGACCATTTTGCGCTCTTTTATCGGCTCGGCCACGCAGCTGCGACGCTGCTTTTGTGTCTCCCGTGGCGCTCGGCATGCTGCAAGGGCCGGTGTGGCTCGCACACACGTATCTGCACATCCTGGTGGTCACAGCAAGGCTCGATACGGGTCCGAGTCCACTGCTTGGCCGGATGGTCCTGGCGGTGGAAATCTTCCTGACGGTCTTTCACTCGATGTCGGATGCTTGCGGTACTCGCTGTGGGTCCTGCGGTGTCGGCGAATGACTGCAGGGACGGCTATATCCGGCAAGAAGGCGGATACGAGGCGCTACGTTCGATCCGCGCTGGTAGGCGGCGCATTCGAAGTTGGACCGCACGGCGAGTACGCGCCTCTAGAGGAGCGCGTAGCGGTGGGTGAGGCCGTGGTGAAGCTGGCGTGTGCGTGTTGGTTGTGGTTTTATGGGTACGGTTGTATTTTGTGTGGGTGGTGTGCAATGTAGTTTGCTGGTCGTATAGCTCAGTCGGTAGAGCACAGTGCTAATAACGCTGCGGTCCAGGGTTCGAGCCCCTGTATGACCATTTTGCGCTCTTTTATCGGCTCGGCCACGCAGCTGCGACGCTGCTTTTGTGTCTCCCGTGGCGCTCGGCATGCTGCAAGGGCCGGTGTGGCTCGCACACACGTATCTGCACATCCCTGGTGGTCACAGCAAGGCTCGATACGGGTCCGAGTCCACTGCTTGGCCGGATGGTCCTGGCGGTGGAAATCTTCCTGACGGTCTTTCACTCGATGTCGGATGCTTGCGGTACTCGCTGTGGGTCCTGCGGTGTCGGCGAATGACTGCAGGGACGGCTATATCCGGCAAGAAGGCGGATACGAGGCGCTACGTTCGATCCGCGCTGGTAGGCGGCGCATTCGAAGTTGGACCGCACGGCG
The DNA here is from genome assembly GCA_012656075.1 of Phytophthora hibernalis. Lineage (NCBI taxonomy): Eukaryota > Oomycota > Peronosporomycetes > Peronosporales > Peronosporaceae > Phytophthora > Phytophthora hibernalis. Next base: position 17,061 of record JAAKBF010000156.1, on the reverse strand, counting down.
AGTACGCGCCTCTAGAGGAGCGCGTAGCGGTGGGTGAGGCCGTGGTGAAGCTGGCGTGTGCGTGTTGGTTGTGGTTTTATGGGTACGGTTGTATTTTGTGTGGGTGGTGTGCAATGTAGTTTGCTGGTCGTATAGCTCAGTCGGTAGAGCACAGTGCTAATAACGCTGCGGTCCAGGGTTCGAGCCCCTGTATGACCATTTTGCGCTCTTTTATCGGCTCGGCCACGCAGCTGCGACGCTGCTTTTGTGTCTCCCGTGGCGCTCGGCATGCTGCAAGGGCCGGTGTGGCTCGCACACACGTATCTGCACATCCCTGGTGGTCACAGCAAGGCTCGATACGGGTCCGAGTCCACTGCTTGGCCGGATGGTCCTGGCGGTGGAAATCTTCCTGACGGTCTTTCACTCGATGTCGGATGCTTGCGGTACTCGCTGTGGGTCCTGCGGTGTCGGCGAATGACTGCAGGGACGGCTATATCCGGCAAGAAGGCGGATACGAGGCGCTACGTTCGATCCGCGCTGGTAGGCGGCGCATTCGAAGTTGGACCGCACGGCGAGTACGCGCCTCTAGAGGAGCGCGTAGCGGTGGGTGAGGCCGTGGTGAAGCTGGCGTGTGCGTGTTGGTTGTGGTTTTATGGGTACGGTTGTATTTTGTGTGGGTGGTGTGCAATGTAGTTTGCTGGTCGTATAGCTCAGTCGGTAGAGCACAGTGCTAATAACGCTGCGGTCCAGGGTTCGAGCCCCTGTATGACCATTTTGCGCTCTTTTATCGGCTCGGCCACGCAGCTGCGACGCTGCTTTTGTGTCTCCCGTGGCGCTCGGCATGCTGCAAGGGCCGGTGTGGCTCACACACGTATCTGCACATCCTGGTGGTCACAGCAAGGCTCGATACGGGTCCGAGTCCACTGCTTGGCCGGATGGTCCTGGCGGTGGAAATCTTCCTGACGGTCTTTCACTCGATGTCGGATGCTTGCGGTACTCGCTGTGGGTCCTGCGGTGTCGGCGAATGACTGCAGGGACGGCTATATCCGGCAAGAAGGCGGATACGAGGCGCTACGTTCGATCCGCGCTGGTAGGCGGCGCATTCGAAGTTGGACCGCACGGCGAGTACGCGCCTCTAGAGGAGCGCGTAGCGGTGGGTGAGGCCGTGGTGAAGCTGGCGTGTGCGTGTTGGTTGTGGTTTTATGGGTACGGTTGTATTTTGTGTGGGTGGTGTGCAATGTAGTTTGCTGGTCGTATAGCTCAGTCGGTAGAGCACAGTGCTAATAACGCTGCGGTCCAGGGTTCGAGCCCCTGTATGACCATTTTGCGCTCTTTTATCGGCTCGGCCACGCAGCTGCGACGCTGCTTTTGTGTCTCCCGTGGCGCTCGGCATGCTGCAAGGGCCGGTGTGGCTCGCACACACGTATCTGCACATCCTGGTGGTCACAGCAAGGCTCGATACGGGTCCGAGTCCACTGCTTGGCCGGATGGTCCTGGCGGTGGAAATCTTCCTGACGGTCTTTCACTCGATGTCGGATGCTTGCGGTACTCGCTGTGGGTCCTGCGGTGTCGGCGAATGACTGCAGGGACGGCTATATCCGGCAAGAAGGCGGATACGAGGCGCTACGTTCGATCCGCGCTGGTAGGCGGCGCATTCGAAGTTGGACCGCACGGCGAGTACGCGCCTCTAGAGGAGCGCGTAGCGGTGGGTGAGGCCGTGGTGAAGCTGGCGTGTGCGTGTTGGTTGTGGTTTTATGGGTACGGTTGTATTTTGTGTGGGTGGTGTGCAATGTAGTTTGCTGGTCGTATAGCTCAGTCGGTAGAGCACAGTGCTAATAACGCTGCGGTCCAGGGTTCGAGCCCCTGTATGACCATTTTGCGCTCTTTTATCGGCTCGGCCACGCAGCTGCGACGCTGCTTTTGTGTCTCCCGTGGCGCTCGGCATGCTGCAAGGGCCGGTGTGGCTCGCACACACGTATCTGCACATCCCTGGTGGTCACAGCAAGGCTCGATACGGGTCCGAGTCCACTGCTTGGCCGGATGGTCCTGGCGGTGGAAATCTTCCTGACGGTCTTTCACTCGATGTCGGATGCTTGCGGTACTCGCTGTGGGTCCTGCGGTGTCGGCGAATGACTGCAGGGACGGCTATATCCGGCAAGAAGGCGGATACGAGGCGCTACGTTCGATCCGCGCTGGTAGGCGGCGCATTCGAAGTTGGACCGCACGGCGAGTACGCGCCTCTAGAGGAGCGCGTAGCGGTGGGTGAGGCCGTGGTGAAGCTGGCGTGTGCGTGTTGGTTGTGGTTTTATGGGTACGGTTGTATTTTGTGTGGGTGGTGTGCAATGTAGTTTGCTGGTCGTATAGCTCAGTCGGTAGAGCACAGTGCTAATAACGCTGCGGTCCAGGGTTCGAGCCCCTGTATGACCATTTTGCGCTCTATTATCGGCTCGGCCACGCAGCTGCGACGCTGCTTTTGTGTCTCCCGTGGCGCTCGGCATGCTGCAAGGGCCGGTGTGGCTCGCACACACGTATCTGCACATCCCTGGTGGTCACAGCAAGGCTCGATACGGGTCCGAGTCCACTGCTTGGCCGGATGGTCCTGGCGGTGGAAATCTTCCTGACGGTCTTTCACTCGATGTCGGATGCTTGCGGTACTCGCTGTGGGTCCTGCGGTGTCGGCGAATGACTGCAGGGACGGCTATATCCGGCAAGAAGGCGGATACGAGGCGCTACGTTCGATCCGCGCTGGTAGGCGGCGCATTCGAAGTTGGACCGCACGGCGAGTACGCGCCTCTAGAGGAGCGCGTAGCGGTGGGTGAGGCCGTGGTGAAGCTGGCGTGTGCGTGTTGGTTGTGGTTTTATGGGTACGGTTGTATTTTGTGTGGGTGGTGTGCAATGTAGTTTGCTGGTCGTATAGCTCAGTCGGTAGAGCACAGTGCTAATAACGCTGCGGTCCAGGGTTCGAGCCCCTGTATGACCATTTTGCGCTCTTTTATCGGCTCGGCCACGCAGCTGCGACGCTGCTTTGTGTCTCCCGTGGCGCTCGGCATGCTGCAAGGGCCGGTGTGGCTCGCACACACGTATCTGCACATCCCCTGGTGGTCACAGCAAGGCTCGATACGGGTCCGAGTCCACTGCTTGGCCGGATGGTCCTGGCGGTGGAAATCTTCCTGACGGTCTTTCACTCGATGTCGGATGCTTGCGGTACTCGCTGTGGGTCCTGCGGTGTCGGCGAATGACTGCAGGGACGGCTATATCCGGCAAGAAGGCGGATACGAGGCGCTACGTTCGATCCGCGCTGGTAGGCGGCGCATTCGAAGTTGGACCGCACGGCGAGTACGCGCCTCTAGAGGAGCGCGTAGCGGTGGGTGAGGCCGTGGTGAAGCTGGCGTGTGCGTGTTGGTTGTGGTTTTATGGGTACGGTTGTATTTTGTGTGGGTGGTGTGCAATGTAGTTTGCTGGTCGTATAGCTCAGTCGGTAGAGCACAGTGCTAATAACGCTGCGGTCCAGGGTTCGAGCCCCTGTATGACCATTTTGCGCTCTTTTATCGGCTCGGCCACGCAGCTGCGACGCTGCTTTTGTGTCTCCCGTGGCGCTCGGCATGCTGCAAGGGCCGGTGTGGCTCGCACACACGTATCTGCACATCCCCTGGTGGTCACAGCAAGGCTCGATACGGGTCCGAGTCCACTGCTTGGCCGGATGGTCCTGGCGGTGGAAATCTTCCTGACGGTCTTTCACTCGATGTCGGATGCTTGCGGTACTCGCTGTGGGTCCTGCGGTGTCGGCGAATGACTGCAGGGACGGCTATATCCGGCAAGAAGGCGGATACGAGGCGCTACGTTCGATCCGCGCTGGTAGGCGGCGCATTCGAAGTTGGACCGCACGGCGAGTACGCGCCTCTAGAGGAGCGCGTAGCGGTGGGTGAGGCCGTGGTGAAGCTGGCGTGTGCGTGTTGGTTGTGGTTTTATGGGTACGGTTGTATTTTGTGTGGGTGGTGTGCAATGTAGTTTGCTGGTCGTATAGCTCAGTCGGTAGAGCACAGTGCTAATAACGCTGCGGTCCAGGGTTCGAGCCCCTGTATGACCATTTTGCGCTCTTTTATCGGCTCGGCCACGCAGCTGCGACGCTGCTTTTGTGTCTCCCGTGGCGCTCGGCATGCTGCAAGGGCCGGTGTGGCTCGCACACACGTATCTGCACATCCTGGTGGTCACAGCAAGGCTCGATACGGGTCCGAGTCCACTGCTTGGTCGGATGGTCCTGGCGGTGGAAATCTTCCTGACGGTCTTTCACTCGATGTCGGATGCTTGCGGTACTCGCTGTGGGTCCTGCGGTGTCGGCGAATGACTGCAGGGACGGCTATATCCGGCAAGAAGGCGGATACGAGGCGCTACGTTCGATCCGCGCTGGTAGGCGGCGCATTCGAAGTTGGACCGCACGGCGAGTACGCGCCTCTAGAGGAGCGCGTAGCGGTGGGTGAGGCCGTGGTGAAGCTGGCGTGTGCGTGTTGGTTGTGGTTTTATGGGTACGGTTGTATTTTGTGTGGGTGGTGTGCAATGTAGTTTGCTGGTCGTATAGCTCAGTCGGTAGAGCACAGTGCTAATAACGCTGCGGTCCAGGGTTCGAGCCCCTGTATGACCATTTTGCGCTCTTTTATCGGCTCGGCCACGCAGCTGCGACGCTGCTTTTGTGTCTCCCGTGGCGCTCGGCATGCTGCAAGGCCGGTGTGGCTCGCACACACGTATCTGCACATCCTGGTGGTCACAGCAAGGCTCGATACGGGTCCGAGTCCACTGCTTGGTCGGATGGTCCTGGCGGTGGAAATCTTCCTGACGGTCTTTCACTCGATGTCGGATGCTTGCGGTACTCGCTGTGGGTCCTGCGGTGTCGGCGAATGACTGCAGGGACGGCTATATCCGGCAAGAAGGCGGATACGAGGCGCTACGTTCGATCCGCGCTGGTAGGCGGCGCATTCGAAGTTGGACCGCACGGCGAGTACGCGCCTCTAGAGGAGCGCGTAGCGGTGGGTGAGGCCGTGGTGAAGCTGGCGTGTGCGTGTTGGTTGTGGTTTTATGGGTACGGTTGTATTTTGTGTGGGTGGTGTGCAATGTAGTTTGCTGGTCGTATAGCTCAGTCGGTAGAGCACAGTGCTAATAACGCTGCGGTCCAGGGTTCGAGCCCCTGTATGACCATTTTGCGCTCTTTTATCGGCTCGGCCACGCAGCTGCGACGCTGCTTTTGTGTCTCCCGTGGCGCTCGGCATGCTGCAAGGGCCGGTGTGGCTCGCACACGTATCTGCACATCCCTGGTGGTCACAGCAAGGCTCGATACGGGTCCGAGTCCACTGCTTGGTCGGATGGTCCTGGCGGTGGAAATCTTCCTGACGGTCTTTCACTCGATGTCGGATGCTTGCGGTACTCGCTGTGGGTCCTGCGGTGTCGGCGAATGACTGCAGGGACGGCTATATCCGGCAAGAAGGCGGATACGAGGCGCTACGTTCGATCCGCGCTGGTAGGCGGCGCATTCGAAGTTGGACCGCACGGCGAGTACGCGCCTCTAGAGGAGCGCGTAGCGGTGGGTGAGGCCGTGGTGAAGCTGGCGTGTGCGTGTTGGTTGTGGTTTTATGGGTACGGTTGTATTTTGTGTGGGTGGTGTGCAATGTAGTTTGCTGGTCGTATAGCTCAGTCGGTAGAGCACAGTGCTAATAACGCTGCGGTCCAGGGTTCGAGCCCTGTATGACCATTTTGCGCTCTTTTATCGGCTCGGCCACGCAGCTGCGACGCTGCTTTTGCATCTCCCGTGGCGCTCGGCATGCTGCAAGGCCGGTGTGGCTCGCACACACGTATCTGCACATCCCCTGGTGGTCACAGCAAGGCTCGATACGGGTCCGAGTCCACTGCTTGGTCGGATGGTCCTGGCGGTGGAAATCTTCCTGACGGTCTTTCACTCGATGTCGGATGCTTGCGGTACTCGCTGTGGGTCCTGCGGTGTCGGCGAATGACTGCAGGGACGGCTATATCCGGCAAGAAGGCGGATACGAGGCGCTACGTTCGATCCGCGCTGGTAGGCGGCGCATTCGAAGTTGGACCGCACGGCGAGTACGCGCCTCTAGAGGAGCGCGTAGCGGTGGGTGAGGCCGTGGTGAAGCTGGCGTGTGCGTGTTGGTTGTGGTTTTATGGGTACGGTTGTATTTTGTGTGGGTGGTGTGCAATGTAGTTTGCTGGTCGTATAGCTCAGTCGGTAGAGCACAGTGCTAATAACGCTGCGGTCCAGGGTTCGAGCCCCTGTATGACCATTTTGCGCTCTTTTATCGGCTCGGCCACGCAGCTGCGACGCTGCTTTGTGTCTCCCGTGGCGCTCGGCATGCTGCAAGGGCCGGTGTGGCTCGCACACACGTATCTGCACATCCTGGTGGTCACAGCAAGGCTCGATACGGGTCCGAGTCCACTGCTTGGCCGGATGGTCCTGGCGGTGGAAATCTTCCTGACGGTCTTTCACTCGATGTCGGATGCTTGCGGTACTCGCTGTGGGTCCTGCGGTGTCGGCGAATGACTGCAGGGACGGCTATATCCGGCAAGAAGGCGGATACGAGGCGCTACGTTCGATCCGCGCTGGTAGGCGGCGCATTCGAAGTTGGACCGCACGGCGAGTACGCGCCTCTAGAGGAGCGCGTAGCGGTGGGTGAGGCCGTGGTGAAGCTGGCGTGTGCGTGTTGGTTGTGGTTTTATGGGTACGGTTGTATTTTGTGTGGGTGGTGTGCAATGTAGTTTGCTGGTCGTATAGCTCAGTCGGTAGAGCACAGTGCTAATAACGCTGCGGTCCAGGGTTCGAGCCCCTGTATGACCATTTTGCGCTCTTTTATCGGCTCGGCCACGCAGCTGCGACGCTGCTTTTGTGTCTCCCGTGGCGCTCGGCATGCTGCAAGGCCGGTGTGGCTCACACACGTATCTGCACATCCCTGGTGGTCACAGCAAGGCTCGATACGGGTCCGAGTCCACTGCTTGGCCGGATGGTCCTGGCGGTGGAAATCTTCCTGACGGTCTTTCACTCGATGTCGGATGCTTGCGGTACTCGCTGTGGGTCCTGCGGTGTCGGCGAATGACTGCAGGGACGGCTATATCCGGCAAGAAGGCGGATACGAGGCGCTACGTTCGATCCGCGCTGGTAGGCGGCGCATTCGAAGTTGGACCGCACGGCGAGTACGCGCCTCTAGAGGCGCGTAGCGGTGGGTGAGGCCGTGGTGAAGCTGGCGTGTGCGTGTTGGTTGTGGTTTTATGGGTACGGTTGTATTTTGTGTGGGTGGTGTGCAATGTAGTTTGCTGGTCGTATAGCTCAGTCGGTAGAGCACAGTGCTAATAACGCTGCGGTCCAGGGTTCGAGCCCCTGTATGACCATTTTGCGCTCTTTATCGGCTCGGCCACGCAGCTGCGACGCTGCTTTGTGTCTCCCGTGGCGCTCGGCATGCTGCAAGGACCGGTGTGGCTCGCACACACGTATCTGCACATCCTGGTGGTCACAGCAAGGCTCGATACGGGTCCGAGTCCACTGCTTGGCGGATGGTCCTGGCGGTGGAAATCTTCCTGACGGTCTTTCACTCGATGTCGGATGCTTGCGGTACTCGCTGTGGGTCCTGCGGTGTCGGCGAATGACTGCAGGGACGGCTATATCCGGCAAGAAGGCGGATACGAGGCGCTACGTTCGATCCGCGCTGGTAGGCGGCGCATTCGAAGTTGGACCGCACGGCGAGTACGCGCCTCTAGAGGAGCGCGTAGCGGTGGGTGAGGCCGTGGTGAAGCTGGCGTGTGCGTGTTGGTTGTGGTTTTATGGGTACGGTTGTATTTTGTGTGGGTGGTGTGCAATGTAGTTTGCTGGTCGTATAGCTCAGTCGGTAGAGCACAGTGCTAATAACGCTGCGGTCCAGGGTTCGAGCCCCTGTATGACCATTTTGCGCTCTATTATCATCGGCTCGGCCACGCAGCTGCGACGCTGCTTTGTGTCTCCCGTGGCGCTCGGCGTGTTGCAAGGACCGGTGTGGCTCGCACACACGTATCTGCATCCCCTGGTGGTCACAGCAAGGCTCGATACGGGTCCGAGTCCACTGCTTGGTCGGATGGTCCTGGCGGTGGAAATCTTCCTGACGGTCTTTCACTCGATGTCGGATGCTTGCGGTACTCGCTGTGGGTCCTGCGGTGTCGGCGAATGACTGCAGGGACGGCTATATCCGGCAAGAAGGCGGATACGAGGCGCTACGTTCGATCCGCGCTGGTAGGCGGCGCATTCGAAGTTGGACCGCACGGCGAGTACGCGCCTCTAGAGGTGCGCGTAGCGGTGGGTGAGGCCGTGGTGAAGCTGGCGTGTGCGTGTTGGTTGTGGTTTTATGGGTACGGTTGTATTTTGTGTGGGTGGTGTGCAATGTAGTTTGCTGGTCGTATAGCTCAGTCGGTAGAGCACAGTGCTAATAACGCTGCGGTCCAGGGTTCGAGCCCCTGTATGACCATTTTGCGCTCTTTTATCGGCTCGGCCACGCAGCTGCGACGCTGCTTTTGTGTCTCCCGTGGCGCTCGGCGTGCTGCAAGGACCGGTGTGGCTCGCACACGTATCTGCACATCCCCTGGTGGTCACAGCAAGGCTCGATACGGGTCCGAGTCCACTGCTTGGCCGGATGGTCCTGGCGGTGGAAATCTTCCTGACGGTCTTTCACTCGATGTCGGATGCTTGCGGTACTCGCTGTGGGTCCTGCGGTGTCGGCGAATGACTGCAGGGACGGCTATATCCGGCAAGAAGGCGGATACGAGGCGCTACGTTCGATCCGCGCTGGTAGGCGGCGCATTCGAAGTTGGACCGCACGGCGAGTACGCGCCTCTAGAGGAGCGCGTAGCGGTGGGTGAGGCCGTGGTGAAGCTGGCGTGTGCGTGTTGGTTGTGGTTTTATGGGTACGGTTGTATTTTGTGTGGGTGGTGTGCAATGTAGTTTGCTGGTCGTATAGCTCAGTCGGTAGAGCACAGTGCTAATAACGCTGCGGTCCAGGGTTCGAGCCCCTGTATGACCATTTTGCGCTCTTTTATCGGCTCGGCCACGCAGCTGCGACGCTGCTTCATCTCCCGTGGCGCTCGGCGTGTTGCAAGGACCGGTGTGGCTCGCACACACGTATCTGCACATCCCTGGTGGTCACAGCAAGGCTCGATACGGGTCCGAGTCCACTGCTTGGCCGGATGGTCCTGGCGGTGGAAATCTTCCTGACGGTCTTTCACTCGATGTCGGATGCTTGCGGTACTCGCTGTGGGTCCTGCGGTGTCGGCGAATGACTGCAGGGACGGCTATATCCGGCAAGAAGGCGGATACGAGGCGCTACGTTCGATCCGCGCTGGTAGGCGGCGCATTCGGTTGGACCGCACGGCGAGTACGCGCCTCTAGAGGAGCGCGTAGCGGTGGGTGAGGCCGTGGTGAAGCTGGCGTGTGCGTGTTGGTTGTGGTTTTATGGGTACGGTTGTATTTTGTGTGGGTGGTGTGCAATGTAGTTTGCTGGTCGTATAGCTCAGTCGGTAGAGCACAGTGCTAATAACGCTGCGGTCCAGGGTTCGAGCCCCTGTATGACCATTTTGCGCTCTTTTATCGGCTCGGCCACGCAGCTGCGACGCTGCTTTTGCATCTCCCGTGGCGCTCGGCATGCTGCAAGGACCGGTGTGGCTCGCACACACGTATCTGCACATCCTGGTGGTCACAGCAAGGCTCGATACGGGTCCGAGTCCACTGCTTGGTCGGATGGTCCTGGCGGTGGAAATCTTCCTGACGGTCTTTCACTCGATGTCGGATGCTTGCGGTACTCGCTGTGGGTCCTGCGGTGTCGGCGAATGACTGCAGGGACGGCTATATCCGGCAAGAAGGCGGATACGAGGCGCTACGTTCGATCCGCGCTGGTAGGCGGCGCATTCGAAGTTGGACCGCACGGCGAGTACGCGCCTCTAGAGGAGCGCGTAGCGGTGGGTGAGGCCGTGGTGAAGCTGGCGTGTGCGTGTTGGTTGTGGTTTTATGGGTACGGTTGTATTTTGTGTGGGTGGTGTGCAATGTAGTTTGCTGGTCGTATAGCTCAGTCGGTAGAGCACAGTGCTAATAACGCTGCGGTCCAGGGTTCGAGCCCCTGTATGACCATTTTGCGCTCTTTATCGGCTCGGCCACGCAGCTGCGACGCTGCTTTTGTGTCTCCCGTGGCGCTCGGCATGCTGCAAGGGCCGGTGTGGCTCGCACACACGTATCTGCACATCCCCTGGTGGTCACAGCAAGGCTCGATACGGGTCCGAGTCCACTGCTTGGCCGGATGGTCCTGGCGGTGGAAATCTTCCTGACGGTCTTTCACTCGATGTCGGATGCTTGCGGTACTCGCTGTGGGTCCTGCGGTGTCGGCGAATGACTGCAGGGACGGCTATATCCGGCAAGAAGGCGGATACGAGGCGCTACGTTCGATCCGCGCTGGTAGGCGGCGCATTCGAAGTTGGACCGCACGGCAGTACGCGCCTCTAGAGGAGCGCGTAGCGGTGGGTGAGGCCGTGGTGAAGCTGGCGTGTGCGTGTTGGTTGTGGTTTTATGGGTACGGTTGTATTTTGTGTGGGTGGTGTGCAATGTAGTTTGCTGGTCGTATAGCTCAGTCGGTAGAGCACAGTGCTAATAACGCTGCGGTCCAGGGTTCGAGCCCCTGTGACCATTTTGCGCTCTTTATCGGCTCGGCCACGCAGCTGCGACGCTGCTTTTGTGTCTCCCGTGGCGCTCGGCATGCTGCGGGCCGGTGTGGCTCGCACACACGTATCTGCACATCCCTGGTGGTCACAGCAAGGCTCGATACGGGTCCGAGTCCACTGCTTGGCCGGATGGTCCTGGCGGTGGAAATCTTCCTGACGGTCTTTCACTCGATGTCGGATGCTTGCGGTACTCGCTGTGGGTCCTGCGGTGTCGGCGAATGACTGCAGGGACGGCTATATCCGGCAAGAAGGCGGATACGAGGCGCTACGTTCGATCCGCGCTGGTAGGCGGCATTCGAAGTTGGACCGCACGGCGAGTACGCGCCTCTAGAGGAGCGCGCGCGGTGGGTGAGGCCGTGGTGAAGCTGGCGTGTGCGTGTTGGTTGTGGTTTTATGGGTACGGTTGTATTTTGTGTGGGTGGTGTGCAATGTAGTTTGCTGGTCGTATAGCTCAGTCGGTAGAGCACAGTGCTAATAACGCTGCGGTCCAGGGTTCGAGCCCCTGTATGACCATTTTGCGCTCTTTATCGGCTCGGCCACGCAGCTGCGACGCTGCTTTTGCATCTCCCGTGGCGCTCGGCATGCTGCAAGGACCGGTGTGGCTCGCACACACGTATCTGCACATCCCTGGTGGTCACAGCAAGGCTCGATACGGGTCCGAGTCCACTGCTTGGCCGGATGGTCCTGGCGGTGGAAATCTTCCTGACGGTCTTTCACTCGATGTCGGATGCTTGCGGTACTCGCTGTGGGTCCTGCGGTGTCGGCGAATGACTGCAGGGACGGCTATATCCGGCAAGAAGGCGGATACGAGGCGCTACGTTCGATCCGCGCTGGTAGGCGGCGCATTCGAAGTTGGACCGCACGGCGAGTACGCGCCTCTAGAGGTGCGCGTAGCGGTGGGTGAGGCCGTGGTGAAGCTGGCGTGTGCGTGTTGGTTGTGGTTTTATGGGTACGGTTGTATTTTGTGTGGGTGGTGTGCAATGTAGTTTGCTGGTCGTATAGCTCAGTCGGTAGAGCACAGTGCTAATAACGCTGCGGTCCAGGGTTCGAGCCCCTGTATGACCATTTTGCGCTCTATTATCGGCTCGGCCACGCAGCTGCGACGCTGCTTTTGCATCTCCCGTGGCGCTCGGCGTGTTGCAAGGACCGGTGTGGCTCGCACACGTATCTGCACATCCTGGTGGTCACAGCAAGGCTCGATACGGGTCCGAGTCCACTGCTTGGCCGATGGTCCTGGCGGTGGAAATCTTCCTGACGGTCTTTCACTCGATGTCGGATGCTTGCGGTACTCGCTGTGGGTCCTGCGGTGTCGGCGAATGACTGCAGGGACGGCTATATCCGGCAAGAAGGCGGATACGAGGCGCTACGTTCGATCCGCGCTGGTAGGCGGCGCATTCGAAGTTGGACCGCACGGCGAGTACGCGCCTCTAGAGGAGCGCGTAGCGGTGGGTGAGGCCGTGGTGAAGCTGGCGTGTGCGTGTTGGTTGTGGTTTTATGGGTACGGTTGTATTTTGTGTGGGTGGTGTGCAATGTAGTTTGCTGGTCGTATAGCTCAGTCGGTAGAGCACAGTGCTAATAACGCTGCGGTCCAGGGTTCGAGCCCCTGTATGACCATTTTGCGCTCTTTCGGCTCGGCCACGCAGCTGCGACTGCTGCTTTTGTGTCTCCGTGGCGCTCGGCATGCTGCAAGGGCCGGTGTGGCTCGCACACGTATCTGCACATCCCCTGGTGGTCACAGCAAGGCTCGATACGGGTCCGAGTCCACTGCTTGGCCGGATGGTCCTGGCGGTGGAAATCTTCCTGACGGTCTTTCACTCGATGTCGGATGCTTGCGGTACTCGCTGTGGGTCCTGCGGTGTCGGCGAATGACTGCAGGGACGGCTATATCCGGCAAGAAGGCGGATACGAGGCGCTACGTTCGATCCGCGCTGGTAGGCGGCGCATTCGAAGTTGGACCGCACGGCGAGTACGCGCCTCTAGAGGAGCGCGTAGCGGTGGGTGAGGCCGTGGTGAAGCTGGCGTGTGCGTGTTGGTTGTGGTTTTATGGGTACGGTTGTATTTTGTGTGGGTGGTGTGCAATGTAGTTTGCTGGTCGTATAGCTCAGTCGGTAGAGCACAGTGCTAATAACGCTGCGGTCCAGGGTTCGAGCCCCTGTATGACCATTTTGCGCTCTATTATCGGCTCGGCCACGCAGCTGCGACGCTGCTTTTGCATCTCCCGTGGCGCTCGGCATGCTGCAAGGACCGGTGTGGCTCGCACACACGTATCTGCACATCTGGTGGTCACAGCAAGGCTCGATACGGGTCCGAGTCCACTGCTTGGCCGGATGGTCCTGGCGGTGGAAATCTTCCTGACGGTCTTTCACTCGATGTCGGATGCTTGCGGTACTCGCTGTGGGTCCTGCGGTGTCGGCGAATGACTGCAGGGACGGCTATATCCGGCAAGAAGGCGGATACGAGGCGCTACGTTCGATCCGCGCTGGTAGGCGGCGCATTCGAAGTTGGACCGCACGGCGAGTACGCGCCTCTAGAGGAGCGCGTAGCGGTGGGTGAGGCCGTGGTGAAGCTGGCGTGTGCGTGTTGGTTGTGGTTTTATGGGTACGGTTGTATTTTGTGTGGGTGGTGTGCAATGTAGTTTGCTGGTCGTATAGCTCAGTCGGTAGAGCACAGTGCTAATAACGCTGCGGTCCAGGGTTCGAGCCCCTGTATGACCATTTTGCGCTCTTTTATCGGCTCGGCCACGCAGCTGCGACGCTGCTTTTGTGTCTCCCGTGGCGCTCGGCATGCTGCAAGGGCCGGTGTGGCTCGCACACACGTATCTGCACATCCCCTGGTGGTCACAGCAAGGCTCGATACGGGTCCGAGTCCACTGCTTGGCCGGATGGTCCTGGCGGTGGAAATCTTCCTGACGGTCTTTCACTCGATGTCGGATGCTTGCGGTACTCGCTGTGGGTCCTGCGGTGTCGGCGAATGACTGCAGGGACGGCTATATCCGGCAAGAAGGCGGATACGAGGCGCTACGTTCGATCCGCGCTGGTAGGCGGCGCATTCGAAGTTGGACCGCACGGCGAGTACGCGCCTCTAGAGGAGCGCGTAGCGGTGGGTGAGGCCGTGGTGAAGCTGGCGTGTGCGTGTTGGTTGTGGTTTTATGGGTACGGTTGTATTTTGTGTGGGTGGTGTGCAATGTAGTTTGCTGGTCGTATAGCTCAGTCGGTAGAGCACAGTGCTAATAACGCTGCGGTCAGGGTTCGAGCCCCTGTATGACCATTTTGCGCTCTTTTATCGGCTCGGCCACGCAGCTGCGACGCTGCTTTTGTGTCTCCCGTGGCGCTCGGCATGCTGCAAGGGCCGGTGTGGCTCGCACACGTATCTGCACATCCTGGTGGTCACAGCAAGGCTCGATACGGGTCCGAGTCCACTGCTTGGCCGGATGGTCCTGGCGGTGGAAATCTTCCTGACGGTCTTTCACTCGATGTCGGATGCTTGCGGTACTCGCTGTGGGTCCTGCGGTGTCGGCGAATGACTGCAGGGACGGCTATATCCGGCAAGAAGGCGGATACGAGGCGCTACGTTCGATCCGCGCTGGTAGGCGGCGCATTCGAAGTTGGACCGCACGGCGAGTACGCGCCTCTAGAGGAGCGCGTAGCGGTGGGTGAGGCCGTGGTGAAGCTGGCGTGTGTGTGGTTGTGGTTTTATGGGTACGGTTGTATTTTGTGTGGGTGGTGTGCAATGTAGTTTGCTGGTCGTATAGCTCAGTCGGTAGAGCACAGTGCTAATAACGCTGCGGTCCAGGGTTCGAGCCCCTGTATGACCATTTTGCGCTCTTTTATCGGCTCGGCCACGCAGCTGCGACGCTGCTTTTTGTCTCCCGTGGCGCTCGGCGTGCTGCAAGGACCGGTGTGGCTCGCACACACGTATCTGCACATCCCTGATGGTCACAGCAAGGCTCGATACGGGTCCGAGTCCACTGCTTGGCCGGATGGTCCTGGCGGTGGAAATCTTCCTAACGGTCTTTCACTCGATGTCGGATGCTTGCGGTACTCGCTGTGGGTCCTGCGGTGTCGGCGAATGACTGCAGGGACGGCTATATCCGGCAAGAAGGCGGATACGAGGCGCTACGTTCGATCCGCGCTGGTAGGCGGCGCATTCGAAGTTGGACCGCACGGCGAGTACGCGCCTCTAGAGGAGCGCGTAGCGGTGGGTGAGGCCGTGGTGAAGCTGGCGTGTGCGTGTTGGTTGTGGTTTTATGGGTACGGTTGTATTTTGTGTGGGTGGTGTGCAATGTAGTTTGCTGGTCGTATAGCTCAGTCGGTAGAGCACAGTGCTAATAACGCTGCGGTCCAGGGTTCGAGCCCCTGTATGACCATTTTGCGCTCTTTTATCGGCTCGGCCACGCAGCTGCGACGCTGCTTTTGTGTCTCCCGTGGCGCTCGGCATGCTGCAAGGGCCGGCGTGGCTCGCACACACGTATCTGCACATCCCCTGGTGGTCACAGCAAGGCTCGATACGGGTCCGAGTCCACTGCTTGGCCGGATGGTCCTGGCGGTGGAAATCTTCCTGACGGTCTTTCACTCGATGTCGGATGCTTGCGGTACTCGCTGTGGGTCCTGCGGTGTCGGCGAATGACTGCAGGGACGGCTATATCCGGCAAGAAGGCGGATACGAGGCGCTACGTTCGATCCGCGCTGGTAGGCGGCGCATTCGAAGTTGGACCGCACGGCGAGTACGCGCCTCTAGAGGAGCGCGTAGCGGTGGGTGAGGCCGTGGTGAAGCTGGCGTGTGCGTGTTGGTTGTGGTTTTATGGGTACGGTTGTATTTTGTGTGGGTGGTGTGCAATGTAGTTTGCTGGTCGTATAGCTCAGTCGGTAGAGCACAGTGCTAATAACGCTGCGGTCCAGGGTTCGAGCCCCTGTATGACCATTTTGCGCTCTTTTATCGGCTCGGCCACGCAGCTGCGACGCTGCTTTGTGTCTCCCGTGGCGCTCGGCATGCTGCAAGGGCCGGCGTGGCTCGCACACACGTATCTGCACATCCCCTGGTGGTCACAGCAAGGCTCGATACGGGTCCGAGTCCACTGCTTGGCCGGATGGTCCTGGCGGTGGAAATCTTCCTGACGGTCTTTCACTCGATGTCGGATGCTTGCGGTACTCGCTGTGGGTCCTGCGGTGTCGGCGAATGACTGCAGGGACGGCTATATCCGGCAAGAAGGCGGATACGAGGCGCGTTCGATCCGCGCTGGTAGGCGGCGCATTCGAAGTTGGACCGCACGGCGAGTACGCGCCTCTAGAGGAGCGCGTAGCGGTGGGTGAGCCGTGGTGAAGCTGGCGTGTGCGTGTTGGTTGTGGTTTTATGGGTACGGTTGTATTTTGTGTGGGTGGTGTGCAATGTAGTTTGCTGGTCGTATAGCTCAGTCGGTAGAGCACAGTGCTAATAACGCTGCGGTCCAGGGTTCGAGCCCCTGTATGACCATTTTGCGCTCTTTTATCGGCTCGGCCGCAGCTGCGACGCTGCTTTTGCATCTCCGTGGCGCTCGGCGTGTTGCAAGGACCGGTGTGGCTCGCACACGTATCTGCACATCCTGGTGGTCACAGCAAGGCTCGATACGGGTCCGAGTCCACTGCTTGGTCGGATGGTCCTGGCGGTGGAAATCTTCCTGACGGTCTTTCACTCGATGTCGGATGCTTGCGGTACTCGCTGTGGGTCCTGCGGTGTCGGCGAATGACTGCAGGGACGGCTATATCCGGCAAGAAGGCGGATACGAGGCGCTACGTTCGATCCGCGCTGGTAGGCGGCGCATTCGAAGTTGGACCGCACGGCGAGTACGCGCCTCTAGAGGAGCGCGTAGCGGTGGGTGAGGCCGTGGTGAAGCTGGCGTGTGCGTGTTGGTTGTGGTTTTATGGGTACGGTTGTATTTTGTGTGGGTGGTGTGCAATGTAGTTGCTGGTCGTATAGCTCAGTCGGTAGAGCACAGTGCTAATGACGCTGCGGTCCAGGATTCGAGCCCCTGTATGACCATTTTGCGCTCTATTATCGGCGGCCACGCAGCAGCGACGCTGCTTTTGCATCTCCCGTGGCGCTCGGCGTGTTGCAAGGACCAGTGTGGCTCGCACATACGCATCTGCACATCCCCTGGTGGTCACAGCAAGGCTCGATACGGGTCCGAGTCCACTGCTTGGTCGGATGGTCCTGGCGGTGGAAATCTTCCTGACGGTCTTTCACTCGATGTCGGATGCTCGCGGTACTCGCTGTGGGTCCTGCGGTGTCGGCGAATGACTGCAGGGACGGTTATTTGTTGAAGATGGTGAGCATTAAAAAAATGGAATACCGGAATGCTGGAGTCGGATACGTACG
>JAAKBF010000155.1:0-37955 GCA_012656075.1 Phytophthora hibernalis | reverse complement strand
TCCACACGGACGTCTTGAAATGTTGATTCGATGGGCACGCCTGAAAGCATCTTGGGCTTCATCCAAATACGCTAAAGGCGTTTTGACGTAAAAGTCGCACAGCCATGTTGATGCACGAGTGAAAACCTTCTACCGGTGCTGTGTGAGCCCGTTGGTGCCAGTCTCCTCATAAGTGTTAATCCAACCAATTGTCTTGACCAACTTGTGGTAGATGTGAGAGAGCTCTACACGCGAAAATCCGAGACAGTAAAGACCGTAGAGGCAATGGAAAACAGTGTTGGCATGAGCATGCTGCCTCGTGACTGCGTCTTACATATTGAACGGCAAACGTTAAGATGTTAGACCTGCAGTGTATTATCCAAACAAAACCACCAATACGACAATGTGAGTAAGTGATAATGATCAATATGTAAGCTATACATACCGCACGAGATCTCCCGTCAAATCAGTGCAAACCGCCACGTTATGCTGCCACCAACGCCGGCGTCGCTGGCGGATGTCTCGCTGCTACTGCTCACGCAGGTGTCGCTGCTGTAGGGGTCGCTGGCGGAGGTCTCTCTGCAAGAGCTGCTCACGCCGGCGCCGCTGGTTCGTGTCTGACTGCAAGGCCCACGCCGGCGTCGATGGCATCGCTGGCGGAGGTATCGCTGCTGTCGCTCCTGTGGGTCTGGCTGATGAAGGTCTCGACGCCTGCTGCTCACGCCGGTGTTGTTGGCGGAGTTCTCGCTATTGCTCGCAGGGCTTGACGCCTAAGCTTCTCACGTCGGTGTCGTTGGCGGAGGTCTCGCTGCTACTGCTCAGCAAGTCTCGCTGCCCGAGCTGCTCACGCCGGTGTCGCTGGCGGAGGTCTGACTGCTACTGCCCACGTCGGTATCCCCAGCGAAGAGCTTGCTGCTAGAGCTCATGCTGGCGTCGCTGGTGGAGGTCTCACCGCTACTGCCTCTTGCGGAGCACCTCGCGGCGGCCTTGGTCCTGCTTCCGCGACGCTTGCGGCGGTCTTGGAGCTGCTGCGACTCTTGCTGCCCGCAGACTATGGCTGCCCCAGGGAAAGAGAAACAGTTTTGACCAATCAGAGCACAACGTCTATTCGTTGGAGGTTTTACTGAAAGCCCAAAATCGTCAAATTTAGACGGATTCACAAAATAACATGGCATATTATGCCATGTATGTTGTGTGGTTCACACCACAATGTAGCCATCCCACGTTTCGTCAAAGTTCATTTTTCCCGCTCACTTTTACAGAAGCTCTGGCGGCAATGTTGCTGCTCCAGCTCACTTGCGGTAGTCCCATGATGCTTCATGGCGCGACGTGGATGCCAAACGGCAAATGGGATGAATTCACCGCATTTGATGGACAGGACGGCCAGAAGTACAAGGATGAAACCTGCAACTACTGCCACGAGGCTCTGTATCGAGTGCAGACTTCGTGCGATGCTCAACCACCCTGAGAGATGCCGTCCTTTCTTCGCAACCAGTAGGAGATCGCCATGAAGTCGAAGCAGCCCGCCGTGATAGCGTCGGAGAGGGCAGTATTGTATCTGTGGAGACTACAGCAACTGAGCAGCCAGAATTTATCTTATCTCGGAAGTTCCGGTGCCAGATGGCAATAGCCATGTTCTTCATACGACGGCCGTCGCGTTCAGAGTTGTCGAGCTATGGAAACATCAGCAGGTCTGTTAGCACCGACATGCTAGAGCCGTTCGTGAGATGGAGCGGCTGATTGGGGCTTGATGTAACTCTGCCGGATGATGCACTGTTGCAGGACGACTCTAATGGCCTAAGTATTGAGGCGGTTTTATTGGGCTCATTGGGGCGACGAGGATCACTTCTCTAACCTGCTGGCTCAAGAATACACGTTTTGAATAGCAGCGTATTTCGCGTGCATGGAAGATTTGGTTGGCGTATTTTAATTAAATTTTCTGGTTTGAACTGCAAATTTTGTCAATGCTCGACTGATACATTAAACCCGAGATGAATAAGATGCGTGCATCTTATTATTTGATGCAGCATCTTAACCCGCGACAGTTAAGATGCAACGCATCAAATCAACAGTACCTAGGACTACCAGTAGATAATGAGAGAGGAGGGAGACAAGAAGGCAGCAGACCCACCTATCGATCGCTAGTACTGGGCATAGTTAACGCATATTTTAGGATTCGAATATCACTACTAACGATTGCTACTTGAAAGCGTAAACATACCATTATTAGTCGTGCTAAAAACACTAACATTAGAACGAATGTTTTAGTACAACATGTACCACCGCCGAAATGGTGTAGCAACACGATTTAGCATAATGTTGCTTGATGAAAACACGCTCATCGTTTGGCAACTTTGGCAACGTTAGTGTTATTTTGCCGGATGTCAAAAAACTTTCTAGGGCCCTAGCACAGTTCCTCGAGCTGCGAATTCGAACTGCGAGTTCTCTTATGTCAACTTGTATTATTTTAAATAATGTATTAAAATTCATTATTATTATAAAAACTAATGGCATTCCGACAACGTTAATCAAGTTGCATCAAGGATCTGCAGCAACTGAAGTTCTGTCAAACAAAAATAAATCCTTAACGTAATTGGGGATTGGTGTCATGGCGTCAAATCCACAAAATCAAAGGGGCTCTCACGTTTGCCTCAGATCTAGATCGCAATACCAGGAGCCTTTAACGCGCCTCGCCCGGGTTAAGCAAGGACTAGAGAAATCATCGATATGAGCCTCTCTCGTGAAGCATACAGACGTTGTTCAAAATGTGGGAGTTTGCCTTCACCTCCTTCCAGAAACGGTACGTTTAAATTGACGTTAACGTGCCCTTAAGGATGTTAAATAAAAAGACGCGAAATTAACGTTGCAGGACCTACTTCTAAAAATACAGTTCCGGCAATATATGAGACCCTCCGAAACAAAAAGGATAAATGTCTATTAAACCTCGGAACAAAGCGAGCTATACTACGCTATAGTAGGGTCCATTAGCTACATGTGGACAATGTCAGCACTCCATATTATCCACTACGAAAAATATTGCGCACCTCGGCGTGAGATGCCATTTTTCAAAAAATGTTTTTGATTTTTGTTGGGGCAATCAGCGGCATGTATTGAGTAATGGCTCTCGAAGCCGGCTGCAGCTTTGTCCGAAATGGGCAAAGCTGATCCTATCTTACTTCTACTAAAAACATTTTAAGGGTTGAGGTGAGTGGGTTGCGATGCTTGGGGCAGATTGCCGAATGAGCCTCTGCCTCTTGCTCTGCTCTACCAGATGTTGAACATGCGTTGGAAGGCATCTTACCCGAGCGCGGGTTTCTGAACGGCCGCTCAGGACTGGCAACAGCCTTTTGTGCTGTGCACGAATTCACCTTTCCTCTGCTCGTTACCAGTGCGACGATGTTGGGGCAATCAGCGGCATGTATTGAGTGATGGATCTCGTAGCCGGCCGCAGTTTTGTTCTAAATGGGCAAATCTAAGTCCCCCTCCCCAATAGACGGCGAAAGGTCATCATTGTAGAGTTGTTGCTGATCTTGCCCAACTCACCATTTGGGACGCAATGATTGACACTAATTCCTTGCGGAGTCGCGTATAGATCTTGAATGTGCCCATCGACCGTGGAATTTGATTGTCAGTGCGTCCACGCCCGAGCGGTACATGTGGGTGGCACCTCCAGACCTGAGAGAATGCGTACTGTAGGTCCGCGGATTGTCGCCGATGCGGGCTGCTGCTTCCTGGATATTGGTCGCTACGAGTTCAACCGAGATGGAATTGAACGTGCCTTCTCTCAACATATTGGAGGTGATCGGTAGGTTCATCGAGAGCCTCCTCCGGGCACGGAGGAGGATAATTGCACCGATTACCGGGCACAAGAATTGGTGCCTTGAATGTCGTAGCATGCGAGGTACGACCTGACCAGCCTAGTTCGTTTTAGAGCCTCGTAATCGTATATGCACGGAATCGGCTTGAACAGCGTTCAATGTTGGTTGTCCGTTTTGGTCGAGCGCTGATACATCAATTGCTTTCAGTGCAAACCATCGCAACCGACCCTTCCTCGCAGGTATCTCTGAGCAGCGGATTAAGAAGAAGAAGGACAGACACAGGACCCTAACGATCTTGTTCTGAGGAGGCTTGTTTGTTGAGTGACGCGTAGCAGGATTCCAGAAGTCGAATTGACAACGCGGCCTTGCGTTCTGGTGGAAGGTTGAGACAGCTAATGCCTATAGGATCATGCGTATATGTGGATGGTCGGAGTGGAAGGACGGTCTAGAAGCGAGGAAGACTTGCCTGATTCCAGTAACGCGTTCAGGATCGTCGATCTGGGGACGACTAAATGGAACCGTGATGTGAGCGAGTGTGTTCCTTGCTGACCAGCCGTATCGCGGCAGCACCGTTCTAAATAGGTTGTTAGCTATGTTAATTGTCGCAGTAAAACAATAAATCTTAACTTTCGTCCTTTGAAGTCTCGTCCACGAAAACGAGTTGATCAGGACCACTGTAAAACGGAGCCGAACGACCAACGTACTCGCCTCTCGTGCGGTACACTCTCTCGCGCACGTTTTGTAAGAGCCTTGCGGGTGAGCTTCAGATCAGAGCGGAGCGCGACATATTGTAGAGTCAGTGTGCAACGTAGATTCCTGGTCGTATAGCTCAGTCGGTAGAGCACAGTGCTAATAACGCTGCAGGGTTCGAGCCCCTGTATGACCATTTTGCGCTCTTTTATCGGCTCGGCCACGCAGCTGCGACGCTGCTTTTGCATCTCCCGTGGCGCTCGGCGTGTTGCAAGGACCGGTGTGGCTCGCACACACGTATCTGCACATCCCCTGGTGGTCACAGCAAGGCTCGATACGGGTCCGAGTCCACTGCTTGGCCGGATGGTCCTGGCGGTGGAAATCTTCCTGACGGTCTTTCACTCGATGTCGGATGCTTGCGGTACTCGCTGTGGGTCCTGCGGTGTCGGCGAATGACTGCAGGGACGGCTATATCCGGCAAGAAGGCGGATACGAGGCGCTACGTTCGATCCGCGCTGGTAGGCGGCGCATTCGAAGTTGGACCGCACGGCGAGTACGCGCCTCTAGAGGAGCGCGTAGCGGTGGGTGAGGCCGTGGTGAAGCTGGCGTGTGCGTGTTGGTTGTGGTTTTATGGGTACGGTTGTATTTTGTGTGGGTGGTGTGCAATGTAGTTTGCTGGTCGTATAGCTCAGTCGGTAGAGCACAGTGCTAATAACGCTGCGGTCCAGGGTTCGAGCCCCTGTATGACCATTTTGCGCTCTTTTATCGGCTCGGCCACGCAGCTGCGACGCTGCTTTTGCATCTCCCGTGGCGCTCGGCGTGTTGCAAGGACCGGTGTGGCTCGCACACACGTATCTGCACATCCCCTGGTGGTCACAGCAAGGCTCGATACGGGTCCGAGTCCACTGCTTGGCCGGATGGTCCTGGCGGTGGAAATCTTCCTGACGGTCTTTCACTCGATGTCGGATGCTTGCGGTACTCGCTGTGGGTCCTGCGGTGTCGGCGAATGACTGCAGGGACGGCTATATCCGGCAAGAAGGCGGATACGAGGCGCTACGTTCGATCCGCGCTGGTAGGCGGCGCATTCGAAGTTGGACCGCACGGCGAGTACGCGCCTCTAGAGGAGCGCGTAGCGGTGGGTGAGGCCGTGGTGAAGCTGGCGTGTGCGTGTTGGTTGTGGTTTTATGGGTACGGTTGTATTTTGTGTGGGTGGTGTGCAATGTAGTTTGCTGGTCGTATAGCTCAGTCGGTAGAGCACAGTGCTAATAACGCTGCGGTCCAGGGTTCGAGCCCCTGTATGACCATTTTGCGCTCTTTTATCGGCTCGGCCACGCAGCTGCGACGCTGCTTTTGCATCTCCCGTGGCGCTCGGCGTGTTGCAAGGACCGGTGTGGCTCGCACACACGTATCTGCACATCCCCTGGTGGTCACAGCAAGGCTCGATACGGGTCCGAGTCCACTGCTTGGCCGGATGGTCCTGGCGGTGGAAATCTTCCTGACGGTCTTTCACTCGATGTCGGATGCTTGCGGTACTCGCTGTGGGTCCTGCGGTGTCGGCGAATGACTGCAGGGACGGCTATATCCGGCAAGAAGGCGGATACGAGGCGCTACGTTCGATCCGCGCTGGTAGGCGGCGCATTCGAAGTTGGACCGCACGGCGAGTACGCGCCTCTAGAGGAGCGCGTAGCGGTGGGTGAGGCCGTGGTGAAGCTGGCGTGTGCGTGTTGGTTGTGGTTTTATGGGTACGGTTGTATTTTGTGTGGGTGGTGTGCAATGTAGTTTGCTGGTCGTATAGCTCAGTCGGTAGAGCACAGTGCTAATAACGCTGCGGTCCAGGGTTCGAGCCCCTGTATGACCATTTTGCGCTCTTTTATCGGCTCGGCCACGCAGCTGCGACGCTGCTTTTGCATCTCCCGTGGCGCTCGGCGTGTTGCAAGGACCGGTGTGGCTCGCACACACGTATCTGCACATCCCCTGGTGGTCACAGCAAGGCTCGATACGGGTCCGAGTCCACTGCTTGGCCGGATGGTCCTGGCGGTGGAAATCTTCCTGACGGTCTTTCACTCGATGTCGGATGCTTGCGGTACTCGCTGTGGGTCCTGCGGTGTCGGCGAATGACTGCAGGGACGGCTATATCCGGCAAGAAGGCGGATACGAGGCGCTACGTTCGATCCGCGCTGGTAGGCGGCGCATTCGAAGTTGGACCGCACGGCGAGTACGCGCCTCTAGAGGAGCGCGTAGCGGTGGGTGAGGCCGTGGTGAAGCTGGCGTGTGCGTGTTGGTTGTGGTTTTATGGGTACGGTTGTATTTTGTGTGGGTGGTGTGCAATGTAGTTTGCTGGTCGTATAGCTCAGTCGGTAGAGCACAGTGCTAATAACGCTGCGGTCCAGGGTTCGAGCCCCTGTATGACCATTTTGCGCTCTTTTATCGGCTCGGCCACGCAGCTGCGACGCTGCTTGTGTCTCCCGTGGCGCTCGGCATGCTGCAAGGGCCGGTGTGGCTCGCACACACGTATCTGCACATCCTGGTGGTCACAGCAAGGCTCGATACGGGTCCGAGTCCACTGCTTGGCCGGATGGTCCTGGCGGTGGAAATCTTCCTGACGGTCTTTCACTCGATGTCGGATGCTTGCGGTACTCGCTGTGGGTCCTGCGGTGTCGGCGAATGACTGCAGGGACGGCTATATCCGGCAAGAAGGCGGATACGAGGCGCTACGTTCGATCCGCGCTGGTAGGCGGCGCATTCGAAGTTGGACCGCACGGCGAGTACGCGCCTCTAGAGGAGCGCGTAGCGGTGGGTGAGGCCGTGGTGAAGCTGGCGTGTGCGTGTTGGTTGTGGTTTTATGGGTACGGTTGTATTTTGTGTGGGTGGTGTGCAATGTAGTTTGCTGGTCGTATAGCTCAGTCGGTAGAGCACAGTGCTAATAACGCTGCGGTCCAGGGTTCGAGCCCCTGTATGACCATTTTGCGCTCTTTTATCGGCTCGGCCACGCAGCTGCGACGCTGCTTTTGCATCTCCCGTGGCGCTCGGCGCTGTTGCAAGGACCGGTGTGGCTCGCACACACGTATCTGCACATCCCCTGGTGGTCACAGCAAGGCTCGATACGGGTCCGAGTCCACTGCTTGGCCGGATGGTCCTGGCGGTGGAAATCTTCCTGACGGTCTTTCACTCGATGTCGGATGCTTGCGGTACTCGCTGTGGGTCCTGCGGTGTCGGCGAATGACTGCAGGGACGGCTATATCCGGCAAGAAGGCGGATACGAGGCGCTACGTTCGATCCGCGCTGGTAGGCGGCGCATTCGAAGTTGGACCGCACGGCGAGTACGCGCCTCTAGAGGAGCGCGTAGCGGTGGGTGAGGCCGTGGTGAAGCTGGCGTGTGCGTGTTGGTTGTGGTTTTATGGGTACGGTTGTATTTTGTGTGGGTGGTGTGCAATGTAGTTTGCTGGTCGTATAGCTCAGTCGGTAGAGCACAGTGCTAATAACGCTGCGGTCCAGGGTTCGAGCCCCTGTATGACCATTTTGCGCTCTTTTATCGGCTCGGCCACGCAGCTGCGACGCTGCTTTTGCATCTCCCGTGGCGCTCGGCGTGTTGCAAGGACCGGTGTGGCTCGCACACACGTATCTGCACATCCCCTGGTGGTCACAGCAAGGCTCGATACGGGTCCGAGTCCACTGCTTGGCCGGATGGTCCTGGCGGTGGAAATCTTCCTGACGGTCTTTCACTCGATGTCGGATGCTTGCGGTACTCGCTGTGGGTCCTGCGGTGTCGGCGAATGACTGCAGGGACGGCTATATCCGGCAAGAAGGCGGATACGAGGCGCTACGTTCGATCCGCGCTGGTAGGCGGCGCATTCGAAGTTGGACCGCACGGCGAGTACGCGCCTCTAGAGGAGCGCGTAGCGGTGGGTGAGGCCGTGGTGAAGCTGGCGTGTGCGTGTTGGTTGTGGTTTTATGGGTACGGTTGTATTTTGTGTGGGTGGTGTGCAATGTAGTTTGCTGGTCGTATAGCTCAGTCGGTAGAGCACAGTGCTAATAACGCTGCGGTCCAGGGTTCGAGCCCCTGTATGACCATTTTGCGCTCTTTTATCGGCTCGGCCACGCAGCTGCGACGCTGCTTTTGCATCTCCCGTGGCGCTCGGCATGCTGCAAGGACCGGTGTGGCTCGCACACACGTATCTGCACATCCCCTGGTGGTCACAGCAAGGCTCGATACGGGTCCGAGTCCACTGCTTGGCCGGATGGTCCTGGCGGTGGAAATCTTCCTGACGGTCTTTCACTCGATGTCGGATGCTTGCGGTACTCGCTGTGGGTCCTGCGGTGTCGGCGAATGACTGCAGGGACGGCTATATCCGGCAAGAAGGCGGATACGAGGCGCTACGTTCGATCCGCGCTGGTAGGCGGCGCATTCGAAGTTGGACCGCACGGCGAGTACGCGCCTCTAGAGGAGCGCGTAGCGGTGGGTGAGGCCGTGGTGAAGCTGGCGTGTGCGTGTTGGTTGTGGTTTTATGGGTACGGTTGTATTTTGTGTGGGTGGTGTGCAATGTAGTTTGCTGGTCGTATAGCTCAGTCGGTAGAGCACAGTGCTAATAACGCTGCGGTCCAGGGTTCGAGCCCCTGTATGACCATTTTGCGCTCTTTTATCGGCTCGGCCACGCAGCTGCGACGCTGCTTTTGCATCTCCCGTGGCGCTCGGCATGCTGCAAGGGCCGGTGTGGCTCGCACACACGTATCTGCACATCCTGGTGGTCACAGCAAGGCTCGATACGGGTCCGAGTCCACTGCTTGGCCGGATGGTCCTGGCGGTGGAAATCTTCCTGACGGTCTTTCACTCGATGTCGGATGCTTGCGGTACTCGCTGTGGGTCCTGCGGTGTCGGCGAATGACTGCAGGGACGGCTATATCCGGCAAGAAGGCGGATACGAGGCGCTACGTTCGATCCGCGCTGGTAGGCGGCGCATTCGAAGTTGGACCGCACGGCGAGTACGCGCCTCTAGAGGAGCGCGTAGCGGTGGGTGAGGCCGTGGTGAAGCTGGCGTGTGCGTGTTGGTTGTGGTTTTATGGGTACGGTTGTATTTTGTGTGGGTGGTGTGCAATGTAGTTTGCTGGTCGTATAGCTCAGTCGGTAGAGCACAGTGCTAATAACGCTGCGGTCCAGGGTTCGAGCCCCTGTATGACCATTTTGCGCTCTTTTATCGGCTCGGCCACGCAGCTGCGACGCTGCTTTTGCATCTCCCGTGGCGCTCGGCATGCTGCAAGGACCGGTGTGGCTCGCACACACGTATCTGCACATCCCCTGGTGGTCACAGCAAGGCTCGATACGGGTCCGAGTCCACTGCTTGGCCGGATGGTCCTGGCGGTGGAAATCTTCCTGACGGTCTTTCACTCGATGTCGGATGCTTGCGGTACTCGCTGTGGGTCCTGCGGTGTCGGCGAATGACTGCAGGGACGGCTATATCCGGCAAGAAGGCGGATACGAGGCGCTACGTTCGATCCGCGCTGGTAGGCGGCGCATTCGAAGTTGGACCGCACGGCGAGTACGCGCCTCTAGAGGAGCGCGTAGCGGTGGGTGAGGCCGTGGTGAAGCTGGCGTGTGCGTGTTGGTTGTGGTTTTATGGGTACGGTTGTATTTTGTGTGGGTGGTGTGCAATGTAGTTTGCTGGTCGTATAGCTCAGTCGGTAGAGCACAGTGCTAATAACGCTGCGGTCCAGGGTTCGAGCCCCTGTATGACCATTTTGCGCTCTTTTATCGGCTCGGCCACGCAGCTGCGACGCTGCTTTTGTGTCTCCCGTGGCGCTCGGCATGCTGCAAGGGCCGGTGTGGCTCGCACACACGTATCTGCACATCCCCTGGTGGTCACAGCAAGGCTCGATACGGGTCCGAGTCCACTGCTTGGCCGGATGGTCCTGGCGGTGGAAATCTTCCTGACGGTCTTTCACTCGATGTCGGATGCTTGCGGTACTCGCTGTGGGTCCTGCGGTGTCGGCGAATGACTGCAGGGACGGCTATATCCGGCAAGAAGGCGGATACGAGGCGCTACGTTCGATCCGCGCTGGTAGGCGGCGCATTCGAAGTTGGACCGCACGGCGAGTACGCGCCTCTAGAGGAGCGCGTAGCGGTGGGTGAGGCCGTGGTGAAGCTGGCGTGTGCGTGTTGGTTGTGGTTTTATGGGTACGGTTGTATTTTGTGTGGGTGGTGTGCAATGTAGTTTGCTGGTCGTATAGCTCAGTCGGTAGAGCACAGTGCTAATAACGCTGCGGTCCAGGGTTCGAGCCCCTGTATGACCATTTTGCGCTCTTTTATCGGCTCGGCCACGCAGCTGCGACGCTGCTTTGTGTCTCCCGTGGCGCTCGGCATGCTGCAAGGGCCGGTGTGGCTCGCACACACGTATCTGCACATCCCCTGGTGGTCACAG
This sequence comes from Phytophthora hibernalis, assembly GCA_012656075.1. NCBI lineage: Eukaryota > Oomycota > Peronosporomycetes > Peronosporales > Peronosporaceae > Phytophthora > Phytophthora hibernalis. Next base: position 27,055 of record JAAKBF010000155.1, on the reverse strand, counting down.
CAAGGCTCGATACGGGTCCGAGTCCACTGCTTGGCCGGATGGTCCTGGCGGTGGAAATCTTCCTGACGGTCTTTCACTCGATGTCGGATGCTTGCGGTACTCGCTGTGGGTCCTGCGGTGTCGGCGAATGACTGCAGGGACGGCTATATCCGGCAAGAAGGCGGATACGAGGCGCTACGTTCGATCCGCGCTGGTAGGCGGCGCATTCGAAGTTGGACCGCACGGCGAGTACGCGCCTCTAGAGGAGCGCGTAGCGGTGGGTGAGGCCGTGGTGAAGCTGGCGTGTGCGTGTTGGTTGTGGTTTTATGGGTACGGTTGTATTTTGTGTGGGTGGTGTGCAATGTAGTTTGCTGGTCGTATAGCTCAGTCGGTAGAGCACAGTGCTAATAACGCTGCGGTCCAGGGTTCGAGCCCCTGTATGACCATTTTGCGCTCTTTTATCGGCTCGGCCACGCAGCTGCGACGCTGCTTTTGTGTCTCCCGTGGCGCTCGGCATGCTGCAAGGGCCGGTGTGGCTCGCACACACGTATCTGCACATCCTGGTGGTCACAGCAAGGCTCGATACGGGTCCGAGTCCACTGCTTGGCCGGATGGTCCTGGCGGTGGAAATCTTCCTGACGGTCTTTCACTCGATGTCGGATGCTTGCGGTACTCGCTGTGGGTCCTGCGGTGTCGGCGAATGACTGCAGGGACGGCTATATCCGGCAAGAAGGCGGATACGAGGCGCTACGTTCGATCCGCGCTGGTAGGCGGCGCATTCGAAGTTGGACCGCACGGCGAGTACGCGCCTCTAGAGGAGCGCGTAGCGGTGGGTGAGGCCGTGGTGAAGCTGGCGTGTGCGTGTTGGTTGTGGTTTTATGGGTACGGTTGTATTTTGTGTGGGTGGTGTGCAATGTAGTTTGCTGGTCGTATAGCTCAGTCGGTAGAGCACAGTGCTAATAACGCTGCGGTCCAGGGTTCGAGCCCCTGTATGACCATTTTGCGCTCTTTTATCGGCTCGGCCACGCAGCTGCGACGCTGCTTTTGTGTCTCCCGTGGCGCTCGGCATGCTGCAAGGGCCGGTGTGGCTCGCACACACGTATCTGCACATCCCCTGGTGGTCACAGCAAGGCTCGATACGGGTCCGAGTCCACTGCTTGGCCGGATGGTCCTGGCGGTGGAAATCTTCCTGACGGTCTTTCACTCGATGTCGGATGCTTGCGGTACTCGCTGTGGGTCCTGCGGTGTCGGCGAATGACTGCAGGGACGGCTATATCCGGCAAGAAGGCGGATACGAGGCGCTACGTTCGATCCGCGCTGGTAGGCGGCGCATTCGAAGTTGGACCGCACGGCGAGTACGCGCCTCTAGAGGAGCGCGTAGCGGTGGGTGAGGCCGTGGTGAAGCTGGCGTGTGCGTGTTGGTTGTGGTTTTATGGGTACGGTTGTATTTTGTGTGGGTGGTGTGCAATGTAGTTTGCTGGTCGTATAGCTCAGTCGGTAGAGCACAGTGCTAATAACGCTGCGGTCCAGGGTTCGAGCCCCTGTATGACCATTTTGCGCTCTTTTATCGGCTCGGCCACGCAGCTGCGACGCTGCTTTTGTGTCTCCCGTGGCGCTCGGCATGCTGCAAGGGCCGGTGTGGCTCGCACACACGTATCTGCACATCCTGGTGGTCACAGCAAGGCTCGATACGGGTCCGAGTCCACTGCTTGGCCGGATGGTCCTGGCGGTGGAAATCTTCCTGACGGTCTTTCACTCGATGTCGGATGCTTGCGGTACTCGCTGTGGGTCCTGCGGTGTCGGCGAATGACTGCAGGGACGGCTATATCCGGCAAGAAGGCGGATACGAGGCGCTACGTTCGATCCGCGCTGGTAGGCGGCGCATTCGAAGTTGGACCGCACGGCGAGTACGCGCCTCTAGAGGAGCGCGTAGCGGTGGGTGAGGCCGTGGTGAAGCTGGCGTGTGCGTGTTGGTTGTGGTTTTATGGGTACGGTTGTATTTTGTGTGGGTGGTGTGCAATGTAGTTTGCTGGTCGTATAGCTCAGTCGGTAGAGCACAGTGCTAATAACGCTGCGGTCCAGGGTTCGAGCCCCTGTATGACCATTTTGCGCTCTTTTATCGGCTCGGCCACGCAGCTGCGACGCTGCTTTTGTGTCTCCCGTGGCGCTCGGCATGCTGCAAGGGCCGGTGTGGCTCGCACACACGTATCTGCACATCCCCTGGTGGTCACAGCAAGGCTCGATACGGGTCCGAGTCCACTGCTTGGCCGGATGGTCCTGGCGGTGGAAATCTTCCTGACGGTCTTTCACTCGATGTCGGATGCTTGCGGTACTCGCTGTGGGTCCTGCGGTGTCGGCGAATGACTGCAGGGACGGCTATATCCGGCAAGAAGGCGGATACGAGGCGCTACGTTCGATCCGCGCTGGTAGGCGGCGCATTCGAAGTTGGACCGCACGGCGAGTACGCGCCTCTAGAGGAGCGCGTAGCGGTGGGTGAGGCCGTGGTGAAGCTGGCGTGTGCGTGTTGGTTGTGGTTTTATGGGTACGGTTGTATTTTGTGTGGGTGGTGTGCAATGTAGTTTGCTGGTCGTATAGCTCAGTCGGTAGAGCACAGTGCTAATAACGCTGCGGTCCAGGGTTCGAGCCCCTGTATGACCATTTTGCGCTCTTTTATCGGCTCGGCCACGCAGCTGCGACGCTGCTTTTGTGTCTCCCGTGGCGCTCGGCATGCTGCAAGGGCCGGTGTGGCTCGCACACACGTATCTGCACATCCCCTGGTGGTCACAGCAAGGCTCGATACGGGTCCGAGTCCACTGCTTGGCCGGATGGTCCTGGCGGTGGAAATCTTCCTGACGGTCTTTCACTCGATGTCGGATGCTTGCGGTACTCGCTGTGGGTCCTGCGGTGTCGGCGAATGACTGCAGGGACGGCTATATCCGGCAAGAAGGCGGATACGAGGCGCTACGTTCGATCCGCGCTGGTAGGCGGCGCATTCGAAGTTGGACCGCACGGCGAGTACGCGCCTCTAGAGGAGCGCGTAGCGGTGGGTGAGGCCGTGGTGAAGCTGGCGTGTGCGTGTTGGTTGTGGTTTTATGGGTACGGTTGTATTTTGTGTGGGTGGTGTGCAATGTAGTTTGCTGGTCGTATAGCTCAGTCGGTAGAGCACAGTGCTAATAACGCTGCGGTCCAGGGTTCGAGCCCCTGTATGACCATTTTGCGCTCTTTTATCGGCTCGGCCACGCAGCTGCGACGCTGCTTTTGTGTCTCCCGTGGCGCTCGGCATGCTGCAAGGGCCGGTGTGGCTCGCACACACGTATCTGCACATCCCCTGGTGGTCACAGCAAGGCTCGATACGGGTCCGAGTCCACTGCTTGGCCGGATGGTCCTGGCGGTGGAAATCTTCCTGACGGTCTTTCACTCGATGTCGGATGCTTGCGGTACTCGCTGTGGGTCCTGCGGTGTCGGCGAATGACTGCAGGGACGGCTATATCCGGCAAGAAGGCGGATACGAGGCGCTACGTTCGATCCGCGCTGGTAGGCGGCGCATTCGAAGTTGGACCGCACGGCGAGTACGCGCCTCTAGAGGAGCGCGTAGCGGTGGGTGAGGCCGTGGTGAAGCTGGCGTGTGCGTGTTGGTTGTGGTTTTATGGGTACGGTTGTATTTTGTGTGGGTGGTGTGCAATGTAGTTTGCTGGTCGTATAGCTCAGTCGGTAGAGCACAGTGCTAATAACGCTGCGGTCCAGGGTTCGAGCCCCTGTATGACCATTTTGCGCTCTTTTATCGGCTCGGCCACGCAGCTGCGACGCTGCTTTTGTGTCTCCCGTGGCGCTCGGCATGCTGCAAGGGCCGGTGTGGCTCGCACACACGTATCTGCACATCCCCTGGTGGTCACAGCAAGGCTCGATACGGGTCCGAGTCCACTGCTTGGCCGGATGGTCCTGGCGGTGGAAATCTTCCTGACGGTCTTTCACTCGATGTCGGATGCTTGCGGTACTCGCTGTGGGTCCTGCGGTGTCGGCGAATGACTGCAGGGACGGCTATATCCGGCAAGAAGGCGGATACGAGGCGCTACGTTCGATCCGCGCTGGTAGGCGGCGCATTCGAAGTTGGACCGCACGGCGAGTACGCGCCTCTAGAGGAGCGCGTAGCGGTGGGTGAGGCCGTGGTGAAGCTGGCGTGTGCGTGTTGGTTGTGGTTTTATGGGTACGGTTGTATTTTGTGTGGGTGGTGTGCAATGTAGTTTGCTGGTCGTATAGCTCAGTCGGTAGAGCACAGTGCTAATAACGCTGCGGTCCAGGGTTCGAGCCCCTGTATGACCATTTTGCGCTCTTTTATCGGCTCGGCCACGCAGCTGCGACGCTGCTTTTGTGTCTCCCGTGGCGCTCGGCATGCTGCAAGGGCCGGTGTGGCTCGCACACACGTATCTGCACATCCCCTGGTGGTCACAGCAAGGCTCGATACGGGTCCGAGTCCACTGCTTGGCCGGATGGTCCTGGCGGTGGAAATCTTCCTGACGGTCTTTCACTCGATGTCGGATGCTTGCGGTACTCGCTGTGGGTCCTGCGGTGTCGGCGAATGACTGCAGGGACGGCTATATCCGGCAAGAAGGCGGATACGAGGCGCTACGTTCGATCCGCGCTGGTAGGCGGCGCATTCGAAGTTGGACCGCACGGCGAGTACGCGCCTCTAGAGGAGCGCGTAGCGGTGGGTGAGGCCGTGGTGAAGCTGGCGTGTGCGTGTTGGTTGTGGTTTTATGGGTACGGTTGTATTTTGTGTGGGTGGTGTGCAATGTAGTTTGCTGGTCGTATAGCTCAGTCGGTAGAGCACAGTGCTAATAACGCTGCGGTCCAGGGTTCGAGCCCCTGTATGACCATTTTGCGCTCTTTTATCGGCTCGGCCACGCAGCTGCGACGCTGCTTTTGTGTCTCCCGTGGCGCTCGGCATGCTGCAAGGGCCGGTGTGGCTCGCACACACGTATCTGCACATCCCCTGGTGGTCACAGCAAGGCTCGATACGGGTCCGAGTCCACTGCTTGGCCGGATGGTCCTGGCGGTGGAAATCTTCCTGACGGTCTTTCACTCGATGTCGGATGCTTGCGGTACTCGCTGTGGGTCCTGCGGTGTCGGCGAATGACTGCAGGGACGGCTATATCCGGCAAGAAGGCGGATACGAGGCGCTACGTTCGATCCGCGCTGGTAGGCGGCGCATTCGAAGTTGGACCGCACGGCGAGTACGCGCCTCTAGAGGAGCGCGTAGCGGTGGGTGAGGCCGTGGTGAAGCTGGCGTGTGCGTGTTGGTTGTGGTTTTATGGGTACGGTTGTATTTTGTGTGGGTGGTGTGCAATGTAGTTTGCTGGTCGTATAGCTCAGTCGGTAGAGCACAGTGCTAATAACGCTGCGGTCCAGGGTTCGAGCCCCTGTATGACCATTTTGCGCTCTTTTATCGGCTCGGCCACGCAGCTGCGACGCTGCTTTTGTGTCTCCCGTGGCGCTCGGCATGCTGCAAGGGCCGGTGTGGCTCGCACACACGTATCTGCACATCCCCTGGTGGTCACAGCAAGGCTCGATACGGGTCCGAGTCCACTGCTTGGCCGGATGGTCCTGGCGGTGGAAATCTTCCTGACGGTCTTTCACTCGATGTCGGATGCTTGCGGTACTCGCTGTGGGTCCTGCGGTGTCGGCGAATGACTGCAGGGACGGCTATATCCGGCAAGAAGGCGGATACGAGGCGCTACGTTCGATCCGCGCTGGTAGGCGGCGCATTCGAAGTTGGACCGCACGGCGAGTACGCGCCTCTAGAGGAGCGCGTAGCGGTGGGTGAGGCCGTGGTGAAGCTGGCGTGTGCGTGTTGGTTGTGGTTTTATGGGTACGGTTGTATTTTGTGTGGGTGGTGTGCAATGTAGTTTGCTGGTCGTATAGCTCAGTCGGTAGAGCACAGTGCTAATAACGCTGCGGTCCAGGGTTCGAGCCCCTGTATGACCATTTTGCGCTCTTTTATCGGCTCGGCCACGCAGCTGCGACGCTGCTTTTGTGTCTCCCGTGGCGCTCGGCATGCTGCAAGGGCCGGTGTGGCTCGCACACACGTATCTGCACATCCCCTGGTGGTCACAGCAAGGCTCGATACGGGTCCGAGTCCACTGCTTGGCCGGATGGTCCTGGCGGTGGAAATCTTCCTGACGGTCTTTCACTCGATGTCGGATGCTTGCGGTACTCGCTGTGGGTCCTGCGGTGTCGGCGAATGACTGCAGGGACGGCTATATCCGGCAAGAAGGCGGATACGAGGCGCTACGTTCGATCCGCGCTGGTAGGCGGCGCATTCGAAGTTGGACCGCACGGCGAGTACGCGCCTCTAGAGGAGCGCGTAGCGGTGGGTGAGGCCGTGGTGAAGCTGGCGTGTGCGTGTTGGTTGTGGTTTTATGGGTACGGTTGTATTTTGTGTGGGTGGTGTGCAATGTAGTTTGCTGGTCGTATAGCTCAGTCGGTAGAGCACAGTGCTAATAACGCTGCGGTCCAGGGTTCGAGCCCCTGTATGACCATTTTGCGCTCTTTTATCGGCTCGGCCACGCAGCTGCGACGCTGCTTTTGTGTCTCCCGTGGCGCTCGGCATGCTGCAAGGGCCGGTGTGGCTCGCACACACGTATCTGCACATCCCCTGGTGGTCACAGCAAGGCTCGATACGGGTCCGAGTCCACTGCTTGGCCGGATGGTCCTGGCGGTGGAAATCTTCCTGACGGTCTTTCACTCGATGTCGGATGCTTGCGGTACTCGCTGTGGGTCCTGCGGTGTCGGCGAATGACTGCAGGGACGGCTATATCCGGCAAGAAGGCGGATACGAGGCGCTACGTTCGATCCGCGCTGGTAGGCGGCGCATTCGAAGTTGGACCGCACGGCGAGTACGCGCCTCTAGAGGAGCGCGTAGCGGTGGGTGAGGCCGTGGTGAAGCTGGCGTGTGCGTGTTGGTTGTGGTTTTATGGGTACGGTTGTATTTTGTGTGGGTGGTGTGCAATGTAGTTTGCTGGTCGTATAGCTCAGTCGGTAGAGCACAGTGCTAATAACGCTGCGGTCCAGGGTTCGAGCCCCTGTATGACCATTTTGCGCTCTTTTATCGGCTCGGCCACGCAGCTGCGACGCTGCTTTTGTGTCTCCCGTGGCGCTCGGCATGCTGCAAGGGCCGGTGTGGCTCGCACACACGTATCTGCACATCCCCTGGTGGTCACAGCAAGGCTCGATACGGGTCCGAGTCCACTGCTTGGCCGGATGGTCCTGGCGGTGGAAATCTTCCTGACGGTCTTTCACTCGATGTCGGATGCTTGCGGTACTCGCTGTGGGTCCTGCGGTGTCGGCGAATGACTGCAGGGACGGCTATATCCGGCAAGAAGGCGGATACGAGGCGCTACGTTCGATCCGCGCTGGTAGGCGGCGCATTCGAAGTTGGACCGCACGGCGAGTACGCGCCTCTAGAGGAGCGCGTAGCGGTGGGTGAGGCCGTGGTGAAGCTGGCGTGTGCGTGTTGGTTGTGGTTTTATGGGTACGGTTGTATTTTGTGTGGGTGGTGTGCAATGTAGTTTGCTGGTCGTATAGCTCAGTCGGTAGAGCACAGTGCTAATAACGCTGCGGTCCAGGGTTCGAGCCCCTGTATGACCATTTTGCGCTCTTTTATCGGCTCGGCCACGCAGCTGCGACGCTGCTTTTGTGTCTCCCGTGGCGCTCGGCATGCTGCAAGGGCCGGTGTGGCTCGCACACACGTATCTGCACATCCCCTGGTGGTCACAGCAAGGCTCGATACGGGTCCGAGTCCACTGCTTGGCCGGATGGTCCTGGCGGTGGAAATCTTCCTGACGGTCTTTCACTCGATGTCGGATGCTTGCGGTACTCGCTGTGGGTCCTGCGGTGTCGGCGAATGACTGCAGGGACGGCTATATCCGGCAAGAAGGCGGATACGAGGCGCTACGTTCGATCCGCGCTGGTAGGCGGCGCATTCGAAGTTGGACCGCACGGCGAGTACGCGCCTCTAGAGGAGCGCGTAGCGGTGGGTGAGGCCGTGGTGAAGCTGGCGTGTGCGTGTTGGTTGTGGTTTTATGGGTACGGTTGTATTTTGTGTGGGTGGTGTGCAATGTAGTTTGCTGGTCGTATAGCTCAGTCGGTAGAGCACAGTGCTAATAACGCTGCGGTCCAGGGTTCGAGCCCCTGTATGACCATTTTGCGCTCTTTTATCGGCTCGGCCACGCAGCTGCGACGCTGCTTTTGTGTCTCCCGTGGCGCTCGGCATGCTGCAAGGGCCGGTGTGGCTCGCACACACGTATCTGCACATCCCCTGGTGGTCACAGCAAGGCTCGATACGGGTCCGAGTCCACTGCTTGGCCGGATGGTCCTGGCGGTGGAAATCTTCCTGACGGTCTTTCACTCGATGTCGGATGCTTGCGGTACTCGCTGTGGGTCCTGCGGTGTCGGCGAATGACTGCAGGGACGGCTATATCCGGCAAGAAGGCGGATACGAGGCGCTACGTTCGATCCGCGCTGGTAGGCGGCGCATTCGAAGTTGGACCGCACGGCGAGTACGCGCCTCTAGAGGAGCGCGTAGCGGTGGGTGAGGCCGTGGTGAAGCTGGCGTGTGCGTGTTGGTTGTGGTTTTATGGGTACGGTTGTATTTTGTGTGGGTGGTGTGCAATGTAGTTTGCTGGTCGTATAGCTCAGTCGGTAGAGCACAGTGCTAATAACGCTGCGGTCCAGGGTTCGAGCCCCTGTATGACCATTTTGCGCTCTTTTATCGGCTCGGCCACGCAGCTGCGACGCTGCTTTTGTGTCTCCCGTGGCGCTCGGCATGCTGCAAGGGCCGGTGTGGCTCGCACACACGTATCTGCACATCCCCTGGTGGTCACAGCAAGGCTCGATACGGGTCCGAGTCCACTGCTTGGCCGGATGGTCCTGGCGGTGGAAATCTTCCTGACGGTCTTTCACTCGATGTCGGATGCTTGCGGTACTCGCTGTGGGTCCTGCGGTGTCGGCGAATGACTGCAGGGACGGCTATATCCGGCAAGAAGGCGGATACGAGGCGCTACGTTCGATCCGCGCTGGTAGGCGGCGCATTCGAAGTTGGACCGCACGGCGAGTACGCGCCTCTAGAGGAGCGCGTAGCGGTGGGTGAGGCCGTGGTGAAGCTGGCGTGTGCGTGTTGGTTGTGGTTTTATGGGTACGGTTGTATTTTGTGTGGGTGGTGTGCAATGTAGTTTGCTGGTCGTATAGCTCAGTCGGTAGAGCACAGTGCTAATAACGCTGCGGTCCAGGGTTCGAGCCCCTGTATGACCATTTTGCGCTCTTTTATCGGCTCGGCCACGCAGCTGCGACGCTGCTTTTGTGTCTCCCGTGGCGCTCGGCATGCTGCAAGGGCCGGTGTGGCTCGCACACACGTATCTGCACATCCCCTGGTGGTCACAGCAAGGCTCGATACGGGTCCGAGTCCACTGCTTGGCCGGATGGTCCTGGCGGTGGAAATCTTCCTGACGGTCTTTCACTCGATGTCGGATGCTTGCGGTACTCGCTGTGGGTCCTGCGGTGTCGGCGAATGACTGCAGGGACGGCTATATCCGGCAAGAAGGCGGATACGAGGCGCTACGTTCGATCCGCGCTGGTAGGCGGCGCATTCGAAGTTGGACCGCACGGCGAGTACGCGCCTCTAGAGGAGCGCGTAGCGGTGGGTGAGGCCGTGGTGAAGCTGGCGTGTGCGTGTTGGTTGTGGTTTTATGGGTACGGTTGTATTTTGTGTGGGTGGTGTGCAATGTAGTTTGCTGGTCGTATAGCTCAGTCGGTAGAGCACAGTGCTAATAACGCTGCGGTCCAGGGTTCGAGCCCCTGTATGACCATTTTGCGCTCTTTTATCGGCTCGGCCACGCAGCTGCGACGCTGCTTTTGTGTCTCCCGTGGCGCTCGGCATGCTGCAAGGGCCGGTGTGGCTCGCACACACGTATCTGCACATCCCCTGGTGGTCACAGCAAGGCTCGATACGGGTCCGAGTCCACTGCTTGGCCGGATGGTCCTGGCGGTGGAAATCTTCCTGACGGTCTTTCACTCGATGTCGGATGCTTGCGGTACTCGCTGTGGGTCCTGCGGTGTCGGCGAATGACTGCAGGGACGGCTATATCCGGCAAGAAGGCGGATACGAGGCGCTACGTTCGATCCGCGCTGGTAGGCGGCGCATTCGAAGTTGGACCGCACGGCGAGTACGCGCCTCTAGAGGAGCGCGTAGCGGTGGGTGAGGCCGTGGTGAAGCTGGCGTGTGCGTGTTGGTTGTGGTTTTATGGGTACGGTTGTATTTTGTGTGGGTGGTGTGCAATGTAGTTTGCTGGTCGTATAGCTCAGTCGGTAGAGCACAGTGCTAATAACGCTGCGGTCCAGGGTTCGAGCCCCTGTATGACCATTTTGCGCTCTTTTATCGGCTCGGCCACGCAGCTGCGACGCTGCTTTTGTGTCTCCCGTGGCGCTCGGCATGCTGCAAGGGCCGGTGTGGCTCGCACACACGTATCTGCACATCCCTGGTGGTCACAGCAAGGCTCGATACGGGTCCGAGTCCACTGCTTGGCCGGATGGTCCTGGCGGTGGAAATCTTCCTGACGGTCTTTCACTCGATGTCGGATGCTTGCGGTACTCGCTGTGGGTCCTGCGGTGTCGGCGAATGACTGCAGGGACGGCTATATCCGGCAAGAAGGCGGATACGAGGCGCTACGTTCGATCCGCGCTGGTAGGCGGCGCATTCGAAGTTGGACCGCACGGCGAGTACGCGCCTCTAGAGGAGCGCGTAGCGGTGGGTGAGGCCGTGGTGAAGCTGGCGTGTGCGTGTTGGTTGTGGTTTTATGGGTACGGTTGTATTTTGTGTGGGTGGTGTGCAATGTAGTTTGCTGGTCGTATAGCTCAGTCGGTAGAGCACAGTGCTAATAACGCTGCGGTCCAGGGTTCGAGCCCCTGTATGACCATTTTGCGCTCTTTTATCGGCTCGGCCACGCAGCTGCGACGCTGCTTTTGTGTCTCCCGTGGCGCTCGGCATGCTGCAAGGGCCGGTGTGGCTCGCACACACGTATCTGCACATCCCCTGGTGGTCACAGCAAGGCTCGATACGGGTCCGAGTCCACTGCTTGGCCGGATGGTCCTGGCGGTGGAAATCTTCCTGACGGTCTTTCACTCGATGTCGGATGCTTGCGGTACTCGCTGTGGGTCCTGCGGTGTCGGCGAATGACTGCAGGGACGGCTATATCCGGCAAGAAGGCGGATACGAGGCGCTACGTTCGATCCGCGCTGGTAGGCGGCGCATTCGAAGTTGGACCGCACGGCGAGTACGCGCCTCTAGAGGAGCGCGTAGCGGTGGGTGAGGCCGTGGTGAAGCTGGCGTGTGCGTGTTGGTTGTGGTTTTATGGGTACGGTTGTATTTTGTGTGGGTGGTGTGCAATGTAGTTTGCTGGTCGTATAGCTCAGTCGGTAGAGCACAGTGCTAATAACGCTGCGGTCCAGGGTTCGAGCCCCTGTATGACCATTTTGCGCTCTTTTATCGGCTCGGCCACGCAGCTGCGACGCTGCTTTTGTGTCTCCCGTGGCGCTCGGCATGCTGCAAGGGCCGGTGTGGCTCGCACACACGTATCTGCACATCCCTGGTGGTCACAGCAAGGCTCGATACGGGTCCGAGTCCACTGCTTGGCCGGATGGTCCTGGCGGTGGAAATCTTCCTGACGGTCTTTCACTCGATGTCGGATGCTTGCGGTACTCGCTGTGGGTCCTGCGGTGTCGGCGAATGACTGCAGGGACGGCTATATCCGGCAAGAAGGCGGATACGAGGCGCTACGTTCGATCCGCGCTGGTAGGCGGCGCATTCGAAGTTGGACCGCACGGCGAGTACGCGCCTCTAGAGGAGCGCGTAGCGGTGGGTGAGGCCGTGGTGAAGCTGGCGTGTGCGTGTTGGTTGTGGTTTTATGGGTACGGTTGTATTTTGTGTGGGTGGTGTGCAATGTAGTTTGCTGGTCGTATAGCTCAGTCGGTAGAGCACAGTGCTAATAACGCTGCGGTCCAGGGTTCGAGCCCCTGTATGACCATTTTGCGCTCTTTTATCGGCTCGGCCACGCAGCTGCGACGCTGCTTTTGTGTCTCCCGTGGCGCTCGGCATGCTGCAAGGGCCGGTGTGGCTCGCACACACGTATCTGCACATCCCCTGGTGGTCACAGCAAGGCTCGATACGGGTCCGAGTCCACTGCTTGGCCGGATGGTCCTGGCGGTGGAAATCTTCCTGACGGTCTTTCACTCGATGTCGGATGCTTGCGGTACTCGCTGTGGGTCCTGCGGTGTCGGCGAATGACTGCAGGGACGGCTATATCCGGCAAGAAGGCGGATACGAGGCGCTACGTTCGATCCGCGCTGGTAGGCGGCGCATTCGAAGTTGGACCGCACGGCGAGTACGCGCCTCTAGAGGAGCGCGTAGCGGTGGGTGAGGCCGTGGTGAAGCTGGCGTGTGCGTGTTGGTTGTGGTTTTATGGGTACGGTTGTATTTTGTGTGGGTGGTGTGCAATGTAGTTTGCTGGTCGTATAGCTCAGTCGGTAGAGCACAGTGCTAATAACGCTGCGGTCCAGGGTTCGAGCCCCTGTATGACCATTTTGCGCTCTTTATCGGCTCGGCCACGCAGCTGCGACGCTGCTTTTGTGTCTCCCGTGGCGCTCGGCATGCTGCAAGGGCCGGTGTGGCTCGCACACACGTATCTGCACATCCCCTGGTGGTCACAGCAAGGCTCGATACGGGTCCGAGTCCACTGCTTGGCCGGATGGTCCTGGCGGTGGAAATCTTCCTGACGGTCTTTCACTCGATGTCGGATGCTTGCGGTACTCGCTGTGGGTCCTGCGGTGTCGGCGAATGACTGCAGGGACGGCTATATCCGGCAAGAAGGCGGATACGAGGCGCTACGTTCGATCCGCGCTGGTAGGCGGCGCATTCGAAGTTGGACCGCACGGCGAGTACGCGCCTCTAGAGGAGCGCGTAGCGGTGGGTGAGGCCGTGGTGAAGCTGGCGTGTGCGTGTTGGTTGTGGTTTTATGGGTACGGTTGTATTTTGTGTGGGTGGTGTGCAATGTAGTTTGCTGGTCGTATAGCTCAGTCGGTAGAGCACAGTGCTAATAACGCTGCGGTCCAGGGTTCGAGCCCCTGTATGACCATTTTGCGCTCTTTTATCGGCTCGGCCACGCAGCTGCGACGCTGCTTTTGTGTCTCCCGTGGCGCTCGGCATGCTGCAAGGGCCGGTGTGGCTCGCACACACGTATCTGCACATCCCCTGGTGGTCACAGCAAGGCTCGATACGGGTCCGAGTCCACTGCTTGGCCGGATGGTCCTGGCGGTGGAAATCTTCCTGACGGTCTTTCACTCGATGTCGGATGCTTGCGGTACTCGCTGTGGGTCCTGCGGTGTCGGCGAATGACTGCAGGGACGGCTATATCCGGCAAGAAGGCGGATACGAGGCGCTACGTTCGATCCGCGCTGGTAGGCGGCGCATTCGAAGTTGGACCGCACGGCGAGTACGCGCCTCTAGAGGAGCGCGTAGCGGTGGGTGAGGCCGTGGTGAAGCTGGCGTGTGCGTGTTGGTTGTGGTTTTATGGGTACGGTTGTATTTTGTGTGGGTGGTGTGCAATGTAGTTTGCTGGTCGTATAGCTCAGTCGGTAGAGCACAGTGCTAATAACGCTGCGGTCCAGGGTTCGAGCCCCTGTATGACCATTTTGCGCTCTTTATCGGCTCGGCCACGCAGCTGCGACGCTGCTTTTGTGTCTCCCGTGGCGCTCGGCATGCTGCAAGGGCCGGTGTGGCTCGCACACACGTATCTGCACATCCCCTGGTGGTCACAGCAAGGCTCGATACGGGTCCGAGTCCACTGCTTGGCCGGATGGTCCTGGCGGTGGAAATCTTCCTGACGGTCTTTCACTCGATGTCGGATGCTTGCGGTACTCGCTGTGGGTCCTGCGGTGTCGGCGAATGACTGCAGGGACGGCTATATCCGGCAAGAAGGCGGATACGAGGCGCTACGTTCGATCCGCGCTGGTAGGCGGCGCATTCGAAGTTGGACCGCACGGCGAGTACGCGCCTCTAGAGGAGCGCGTAGCGGTGGGTGAGGCCGTGGTGAAGCTGGCGTGTGCGTGTTGGTTGTGGTTTTATGGGTACGGTTGTATTTTGTGTGGGTGGTGTGCAATGTAGTTTGCTGGTCGTATAGCTCAGTCGGTAGAGCACAGTGCTAATAACGCTGCGGTCCAGGGTTCGAGCCCCTGTATGACCATTTTGCGCTCTTTTATCGGCTCGGCCACGCAGCTGCGACGCTGCTTTTGTGTCTCCCGTGGCGCTCGGCATGCTGCAAGGGCCGGTGTGGCTCGCACACACGTATCTGCACATCCCTGGTGGTCACAGCAAGGCTCGATACGGGTCCGAGTCCACTGCTTGGCCGGATGGTCCTGGCGGTGGAAATCTTCCTGACGGTCTTTCACTCGATGTCGGATGCTTGCGGTACTCGCTGTGGGTCCTGCGGTGTCGGCGAATGACTGCAGGGACGGCTATATCCGGCAAGAAGGCGGATACGAGGCGCTACGTTCGATCCGCGCTGGTAGGCGGCGCATTCGAAGTTGGACCGCACGGCGAGTACGCGCCTCTAGAGGAGCGCGTAGCGGTGGGTGAGGCCGTGGTGAAGCTGGCGTGTGCGTGTTGGTTGTGGTTTTATGGGTACGGTTGTATTTTGTGTGGGTGGTGTGCAATGTAGTTTGCTGGTCGTATAGCTCAGTCGGTAGAGCACAGTGCTAATAACGCTGCGGTCCAGGGTTCGAGCCCCTGTATGACCATTTTGCGCTCTATTATCGGCTCGGCCACGCAGCTGCGACGCTGCTTTTGTGTCTCCCGTGGCGCTCGGCATGCTGCAAGGGCCGGTGTGGCTCGCACACACGTATCTGCACATCCCTGGTGGTCACAGCAAGGCTCGATACGGGTCCGAGTCCACTGCTTGGCCGGATGGTCCTGGCGGTGGAAATCTTCCTGACGGTCTTTCACTCGATGTCGGATGCTTGCGGTACTCGCTGTGGGTCCTGCGGTGTCGGCGAATGACTGCAGGGACGGCTATATCCGGCAAGAAGGCGGATACGAGGCGCTACGTTCGATCCGCGCTGGTAGGCGGCGCATTCGAAGTTGGACCGCACGGCGAGTACGCGCCTCTAGAGGAGCGCGTAGCGGTGGGTGAGGCCGTGGTGAAGCTGGCGTGTGCGTGTTGGTTGTGGTTTTATGGGTACGGTTGTATTTTGTGTGGGTGGTGTGCAATGTAGTTTGCTGGTCGTATAGCTCAGTCGGTAGAGCACAGTGCTAATAACGCTGCGGTCCAGGGTTCGAGCCCCTGTATGACCATTTTGCGCTCTTTTATCGGCTCGGCCACGCAGCTGCGACGCTGCTTTTGTGTCTCCCGTGGCGCTCGGCATGCTGCAAGGGCCGGTGTGGCTCGCACACACGTATCTGCACATCCCCTGGTGGTCACAGCAAGGCTCGATACGGGTCCGAGTCCACTGCTTGGCCGGATGGTCCTGGCGGTGGAAATCTTCCTGACGGTCTTTCACTCGATGTCGGATGCTTGCGGTACTCGCTGTGGGTCCTGCGGTGTCGGCGAATGACTGCAGGGACGGCTATATCCGGCAAGAAGGCGGATACGAGGCGCTACGTTCGATCCGCGCTGGTAGGCGGCGCATTCGAAGTTGGACCGCACGGCGAGTACGCGCCTCTAGAGGAGCGCGTAGCGGTGGGTGAGGCCGTGGTGAAGCTGGCGTGTGCGTGTTGGTTGTGGTTTTATGGGTACGGTTGTATTTTGTGTGGGTGGTGTGCAATGTAGTTTGCTGGTCGTATAGCTCAGTCGGTAGAGCACAGTGCTAATAACGCTGCGGTCCAGGGTTCGAGCCCCTGTATGACCATTTTGCGCTCTTTTATCGGCTCGGCCACGCAGCTGCGACGCTGCTTTTGTGTCTCCCGTGGCGCTCGGCATGCTGCAAGGGCCGGTGTGGCTCGCACACACGTATCTGCACATCCCCTGGTGGTCACAGCAAGGCTCGATACGGGTCCGAGTCCACTGCTTGGCCGGATGGTCCTGGCGGTGGAAATCTTCCTGACGGTCTTTCACTCGATGTCGGATGCTTGCGGTACTCGCTGTGGGTCCTGCGGTGTCGGCGAATGACTGCAGGGACGGCTATATCCGGCAAGAAGGCGGATACGAGGCGCTACGTTCGATCCGCGCTGGTAGGCGGCGCATTCGAAGTTGGACCGCACGGCGAGTACGCGCCTCTAGAGGAGCGCGTAGCGGTGGGTGAGGCCGTGGTGAAGCTGGCGTGTGCGTGTTGGTTGTGGTTTTATGGGTACGGTTGTATTTTGTGTGGGTGGTGTGCAATGTAGTTTGCTGGTCGTATAGCTCAGTCGGTAGAGCACAGTGCTAATAACGCTGCGGTCCAGGGTTCGAGCCCCTGTATGACCATTTTGCGCTCTTTATCGGCTCGGCCACGCAGCTGCGACGCTGCTTTTGTGTCTCCCGTGGCGCTCGGCATGCTGCAAGGGCCGGTGTGGCTCGCACACACGTATCTGCACATCCCCTGGTGGTCACAGCAAGGCTCGATACGGGTCCGAGTCCACTGCTTGGCCGGATGGTCCTGGCGGTGGAAATCTTCCTGACGGTCTTTCACTCGATGTCGGATGCTTGCGGTACTCGCTGTGGGTCCTGCGGTGTCGGCGAATGACTGCAGGGACGGCTATATCCGGCAAGAAGGCGGATACGAGGCGCTACGTTCGATCCGCGCTGGTAGGCGGCGCATTCGAAGTTGGACCGCACGGCGAGTACGCGCCTCTAGAGGAGCGCGTAGCGGTGGGTGAGGCCGTGGTGAAGCTGGCGTGTGCGTGTTGGTTGTGGTTTTATGGGTACGGTTGTATTTTGTGTGGGTGGTGTGCAATGTAGTTTGCTGGTCGTATAGCTCAGTCGGTAGAGCACAGTGCTAATAACGCTGCGGTCCAGGGTTCGAGCCCCTGTATGACCATTTTGCGCTCTTTATCGGCTCGGCCACGCAGCTGCGACGCTGCTTTTGTGTCTCCCGTGGCGCTCGGCATGCTGCAAGGGCCGGTGTGGCTCGCACACACGTATCTGCACATCCCCTGGTGGTCACAGCAAGGCTCGATACGGGTCCGAGTCCACTGCTTGGCCGGATGGTCCTGGCGGTGGAAATCTTCCTGACGGTCTTTCACTCGATGTCGGATGCTTGCGGTACTCGCTGTGGGTCCTGCGGTGTCGGCGAATGACTGCAGGGACGGCTATATCCGGCAAGAAGGCGGATACGAGGCGCTACGTTCGATCCGCGCTGGTAGGCGGCGCATTCGAAGTTGGACCGCACGGCGAGTACGCGCCTCTAGAGGAGCGCGTAGCGGTGGGTGAGGCCGTGGTGAAGCTGGCGTGTGCGTGTTGGTTGTGGTTTTATGGGTACGGTTGTATTTTGTGTGGGTGGTGTGCAATGTAGTTTGCTGGTCGTATAGCTCAGTCGGTAGAGCACAGTGCTAATAACGCTGCGGTCCAGGGTTCGAGCCCCTGTATGACCATTTTGCGCTCTTTTATCGGCTCGGCCACGCAGCTGCGACGCTGCTTTTGTGTCTCCCGTGGCGCTCGGCATGCTGCAAGGGCCGGTGTGGCTCGCACACACGTATCTGCACATCCCTGGTGGTCACAGCAAGGCTCGATACGGGTCCGAGTCCACTGCTTGGCCGGATGGTCCTGGCGGTGGAAATCTTCCTGACGGTCTTTCACTCGATGTCGGATGCTTGCGGTACTCGCTGTGGGTCCTGCGGTGTCGGCGAATGACTGCAGGGACGGCTATATCCGGCAAGAAGGCGGATACGAGGCGCTACGTTCGATCCGCGCTGGTAGGCGGCGCATTCGAAGTTGGACCGCACGGCGAGTACGCGCCTCTAGAGGAGCGCGTAGCGGTGGGTGAGGCCGTGGTGAAGCTGGCGTGTGCGTGTTGGTTGTGGTTTTATGGGTACGGTTGTATTTTGTGTGGGTGGTGTGCAATGTAGTTTGCTGGTCGTATAGCTCAGTCGGTAGAGCACAGTGCTAATAACGCTGCGGTCCAGGGTTCGAGCCCCTGTATGACCATTTTGCGCTCTTTTATCGGCTCGGCCACGCAGCTGCGACGCTGCTTTTGTGTCTCCCGTGGCGCTCGGCATGCTGCAAGGGCCGGTGTGGCTCGCACACACGTATCTGCACATCCCCTGGTGGTCACAGCAAGGCTCGATACGGGTCCGAGTCCACTGCTTGGTCGGATGGTCCTGGCGGTGGAAATCTTCCTGACGGTCTTTCACTCGATGTCGGATGCTTGCGGTACTCGCTGTGGGTCCTGCGGTGTCGGCGAATGACTGCAGGGACGGCTATATCCGGCAAGAAGGCGGATACGAGGCGCTACGTTCGATCCGCGCTGGTAGGCGGCGCATTCGAAGTTGGACCGCACGGCGAGTACGCGCCTCTAGAGGAGCGCGTAGCGGTGGGTGAGGCCGTGGTGAAGCTGGCGTGTGCGTGTTGGTTGTGGTTTTATGGGTACGGTTGTATTTTGTGTGGGTGGTGTGCAATGTAGTTTGCTGGTCGTATAGCTCAGTCGGTAGAGCACAGTGCTAATAACGCTGCGGTCCAGGGTTCGAGCCCCTGTATGACCATTTTGCGCTCTTTTATCGGCTCGGCCACGCAGCTGCGACGCTGCTTTTGTGTCTCCCGTGGCGCTCGGCATGCTGCAAGGGCCGGTGTGGCTCGCACACACGTATCTGCACATCCCTGGTGGTCACAGCAAGGCTCGATACGGGTCCGAGTCCACTGCTTGGCCGGATGGTCCTGGCGGTGGAAATCTTCCTGACGGTCTTTCACTCGATGTCGGATGCTTGCGGTACTCGCTGTGGGTCCTGCGGTGTCGGCGAATGACTGCAGGGACGGCTATATCCGGCAAGAAGGCGGATACGAGGCGCTACGTTCGATCCGCGCTGGTAGGCGGCGCATTCGAAGTTGGACCGCACGGCGAGTACGCGCCTCTAGAGGAGCGCGTAGCGGTGGGTGAGGCCGTGGTGAAGCTGGCGTGTGCGTGTTGGTTGTGGTTTTATGGGTACGGTTGTATTTTGTGTGGGTGGTGTGCAATGTAGTTTGCTGGTCGTATAGCTCAGTCGGTAGAGCACAGTGCTAATAACGCTGCGGTCCAGGGTTCGAGCCCCTGTATGACCATTTTGCGCTCTTTTATCGGCTCGGCCACGCAGCTGCGACGCTGCTTTTGTGTCTCCCGTGGCGCTCGGCATGCTGCAAGGGCCGGTGTGGCTCGCACACACGTATCTGCACATCCCCTGGTGGTCACAGCAAGGCTCGATACGGGTCCGAGTCCACTGCTTGGCCGGATGGTCCTGGCGGTGGAAATCTTCCTGACGGTCTTTCACTCGATGTCGGATGCTTGCGGTACTCGCTGTGGGTCCTGCGGTGTCGGCGAATGACTGCAGGGACGGCTATATCCGGCAAGAAGGCGGATACGAGGCGCTACGTTCGATCCGCGCTGGTAGGCGGCGCATTCGAAGTTGGACCGCACGGCGAGTACGCGCCTCTAGAGGAGCGCGTAGCGGTGGGTGAGGCCGTGGTGAAGCTGGCGTGTGCGTGTTGGTTGTGGTTTTATGGGTACGGTTGTATTTTGTGTGGGTGGTGTGCAATGTAGTTTGCTGGTCGTATAGCTCAGTCGGTAGAGCACAGTGCTAATAACGCTGCGGTCCAGGGTTCGAGCCCCTGTATGACCATTTTGCGCTCTTTTATCGGCTCGGCCACGCAGCTGCGACGCTGCTTTTGTGTCTCCCGTGGCGCTCGGCATGCTGCAAGGGCCGGTGTGGCTCGCACACACGTATCTGCACATCCCCTGGTGGTCACAGCAAGGCTCGATACGGGTCCGAGTCCACTGCTTGGCCGGATGGTCCTGGCGGTGGAAATCTTCCTGACGGTCTTTCACTCGATGTCGGATGCTTGCGGTACTCGCTGTGGGTCCTGCGGTGTCGGCGAATGACTGCAGGGACGGCTATATCCGGCAAGAAGGCGGATACGAGGCGCTACGTTCGATCCGCGCTGGTAGGCGGCGCATTCGAAGTTGGACCGCACGGCGAGTACGCGCCTCTAGAGGAGCGCGTAGCGGTGGGTGAGGCCGTGGTGAAGCTGGCGTGTGCGTGTTGGTTGTGGTTTTATGGGTACGGTTGTATTTTGTGTGGGTGGTGTGCAATGTAGTTTGCTGGTCGTATAGCTCAGTCGGTAGAGCACAGTGCTAATAACGCTGCGGTCCAGGGTTCGAGCCCCTGTATGACCATTTTGCGCTCTTTTATCGGCTCGGCCACGCAGCTGCGACGCTGCTTTTGTGTCTCCCGTGGCGCTCGGCATGCTGCAAGGGCCGGTGTGGCTCGCACACACGTATCTGCACATCCCCTGGTGGTCACAGCAAGGCTCGATACGGGTCCGAGTCCACTGCTTGGCCGGATGGTCCTGGCGGTGGAAATCTTCCTGACGGTCTTTCACTCGATGTCGGATGCTTGCGGTACTCGCTGTGGGTCCTGCGGTGTCGGCGAATGACTGCAGGGACGGCTATATCCGGCAAGAAGGCGGATACGAGGCGCTACGTTCGATCCGCGCTGGTAGGCGGCGCATTCGAAGTTGGACCGCACGGCGAGTACGCGCCTCTAGAGGAGCGCGTAGCGGTGGGTGAGGCCGTGGTGAAGCTGGCGTGTGCGTGTTGGTTGTGGTTTTATGGGTACGGTTGTATTTTGTGTGGGTGGTGTGCAATGTAGTTTGCTGGTCGTATAGCTCAGTCGGTAGAGCACAGTGCTAATAACGCTGCGGTCCAGGGTTCGAGCCCCTGTATGACCATTTTGCGCTCTTTTATCGGCTCGGCCACGCAGCTGCGACGCTGCTTTTGTGTCTCCCGTGGCGCTCGGCATGCTGCAAGGGCCGGTGTGGCTCGCACACACGTATCTGCACATCCCTGGTGGTCACAGCAAGGCTCGATACGGGTCCGAGTCCACTGCTTGGTCGGATGGTCCTGGCGGTGGAAATCTTCCTGACGGTCTTTCACTCGATGTCGGATGCTTGCGGTACTCGCTGTGGGTCCTGCGGTGTCGGCGAATGACTGCAGGGACGGCTATATCCGGCAAGAAGGCGGATACGAGGCGCTACGTTCGATCCGCGCTGGTAGGCGGCGCATTCGAAGTTGGACCGCACGGCGAGTACGCGCCTCTAGAGGAGCGCGTAGCGGTGGGTGAGGCCGTGGTGAAGCTGGCGTGTGCGTGTTGGTTGTGGTTTTATGGGTACGGTTGTATTTTGTGTGGGTGGTGTGCAATGTAGTTTGCTGGTCGTATAGCTCAGTCGGTAGAGCACAGTGCTAATAACGCTGCGGTCCAGGGTTCGAGCCCCTGTATGACCATTTTGCGCTCTATTATCGGCTCGGCCACGCAGCTGCGACGCTGCTTTTGTGTCTCCCGTGGCGCTCGGCATGCTGCAAGGGCCGGTGTGGCTCGCACACACGTATCTGCACATCCCTGGTGGTCACAGCAAGGCTCGATACGGGTCCGAGTCCACTGCTTGGCCGGATGGTCCTGGCGGTGGAAATCTTCCTGACGGTCTTTCACTCGATGTCGGATGCTTGCGGTACTCGCTGTGGGTCCTGCGGTGTCGGCGAATGACTGCAGGGACGGCTATATCCGGCAAGAAGGCGGATACGAGGCGCTACGTTCGATCCGCGCTGGTAGGCGGCGCATTCGAAGTTGGACCGCACGGCGAGTACGCGCCTCTAGAGGAGCGCGTAGCGGTGGGTGAGGCCGTGGTGAAGCTGGCGTGTGCGTGTTGGTTGTGGTTTTATGGGTACGGTTGTATTTTGTGTGGGTGGTGTGCAATGTAGTTTGCTGGTCGTATAGCTCAGTCGGTAGAGCACAGTGCTAATAACGCTGCGGTCCAGGGTTCGAGCCCCTGTATGACCATTTTGCGCTCTTTTATCGGCTCGGCCACGCAGCTGCGACGCTGCTTTTGTGTCTCCCGTGGCGCTCGGCATGCTGCAAGGGCCGGTGTGGCTCGCACACACGTATCTGCACATCCCCTGGTGGTCACAGCAAGGCTCGATACGGGTCCGAGTCCACTGCTTGGCCGGATGGTCCTGGCGGTGGAAATCTTCCTGACGGTCTTTCACTCGATGTCGGATGCTTGCGGTACTCGCTGTGGGTCCTGCGGTGTCGGCGAATGACTGCAGGGACGGCTATATCCGGCAAGAAGGCGGATACGAGGCGCTACGTTCGATCCGCGCTGGTAGGCGGCGCATTCGAAGTTGGACCGCACGGCGAGTACGCGCCTCTAGAGGAGCGCGTAGCGGTGGGTGAGGCCGTGGTGAAGCTGGCGTGTGCGTGTTGGTTGTGGTTTTATGGGTACGGTTGTATTTTGTGTGGGTGGTGTGCAATGTAGTTTGCTGGTCGTATAGCTCAGTCGGTAGAGCACAGTGCTAATAACGCTGCGGTCCAGGGTTCGAGCCCCTGTATGACCATTTTGCGCTCTTTATCGGCTCGGCCACGCAGCTGCGACGCTGCTTTTGTGTCTCCCGTGGCGCTCGGCATGCTGCAAGGGCCGGTGTGGCTCGCACACACGTATCTGCACATCCCTGGTGGTCACAGCAAGGCTCGATACGGGTCCGAGTCCACTGCTTGGCCGGATGGTCCTGGCGGTGGAAATCTTCCTGACGGTCTTTCACTCGATGTCGGATGCTTGCGGTACTCGCTGTGGGTCCTGCGGTGTCGGCGAATGACTGCAGGGACGGCTATATCCGGCAAGAAGGCGGATACGAGGCGCTACGTTCGATCCGCGCTGGTAGGCGGCGCATTCGAAGTTGGACCGCACGGCGAGTACGCGCCTCTAGAGGAGCGCGTAGCGGTGGGTGAGGCCGTGGTGAAGCTGGCGTGTGCGTGTTGGTTGTGGTTTTATGGGTACGGTTGTATTTTGTGTGGGTGGTGTGCAATGTAGTTTGCTGGTCGTATAGCTCAGTCGGTAGAGCACAGTGCTAATAACGCTGCGGTCCAGGGTTCGAGCCCCTGTATGACCATTTTGCGCTCTTTTATCGGCTCACGCAGCTGCGACGCTGCTTTGTGTCTCCCGTGGCGCTCGGCATGCTGCAAGGGCCGGTGTGGCTCGCACACACGTATCTGCACATCCCTGGTGGTCACAGCAAGGCTCGATACGGGTCCGAGTCCACTGCTTGGCCGGATGGTCCTGGCGGTGGAAATCTTCCTGACGGTCTTTCACTCGATGTCGGATGCTTGCGGTACTCGCTGTGGGTCCTGCGGTGTCGGCGAATGACTGCAGGGACGGCTATATCCGGCAAGAAGGCGGATACGAGGCGCTACGTTCGATCCGCGCTGGTAGGCGGCGCATTCGAAGTTGGACCGCACGGCGAGTACGCGCCTCTAGAGGAGCGCGTAGCGGTGGGTGAGGCCGTGGTGAAGCTGGCGTGTGCGTGTTGGTTGTGGTTTTATGGGTACGGTTGTATTTTGTGTGGGTGGTGTGCAATGTAGTTTGCTGGTCGTATAGCTCAGTCGGTAGAGCACAGTGCTAATAACGCTGCGGTCCAGGGTTCGAGCCCCTGTATGACCATTTTGCGCTCTTTTATCGGCTCGGCCACGCAGCTGCGACGCTGCTTTGTGTCTCCCGTGGCGCTCGGCATGCTGCAAGGGCCGGTGTGGCTCGCACACACGTATCTGCACATCCCCTGGTGGTCACAGCAAGGCTCGATACGGGTCCGAGTCCACTGCTTGGCCGGATGGTCCTGGCGGTGGAAATCTTCCTGACGGTCTTTCACTCGATGTCGGATGCTTGCGGTACTCGCTGTGGGTCCTGCGGTGTCGGCGAATGACTGCAGGGACGGCTATATCCGGCAAGAAGGCGGATACGAGGCGCTACGTTCGATCCGCGCTGGTAGGCGGCGCATTCGAAGTTGGACCGCACGGCGAGTACGCGCCTCTAGAGGAGCGCGTAGCGGTGGGTGAGGCCGTGGTGAAGCTGGCGTGTGCGTGTTGGTTGTGGTTTTATGGGTACGGTTGTATTTTGTGTGGGTGGTGTGCAATGTAGTTTGCTGGTCGTATAGCTCAGTCGGTAGAGCACAGTGCTAATAACGCTGCGGTCCAGGGTTCGAGCCCCTGTATGACCATTTTGCGCTCTATTATCGGCTCGGCCACGCAGCTGCGACGCTTTGCTTTTGTGTCTCCCGTGGCGCTCGGCATGCTGCAAGGGCCGGTGTGGCTCGCACACGTATCTGCACATCCCCTGGTGGTCACAGCAAGGCTCGATACGGGTCCGAGTCCACTGCTTGGCCGGATGGTCCTGGCGGTGGAAATCTTCCTGACGGTCTTTCACTCGATGTCGGATGCTTGCGGTACTCGCTGTGGGTCCTGCGGTGTCGGCGAATGACTGCAGGGACGGCTATATCCGGCAAGAAGGCGGATACGAGGCGCTACGTTCGATCCGCGCTGGTAGGCGGCGCATTCGAAGTTGGACCGCACGGCGAGTACGCGCCTCTAGAGGAGCGCGTAGCGGTGGGTGAGGCCGTGGTGAAGCTGGCGTGTGCGTGTTGGTTGTGGTTTTATGGGTACGGTTGTATTTTGTGTGGGTGGTGTGCAATGTAGTTTGCTGGTCGTATAGCTCAGTCGGTAGAGCACAGTGCTAATAACGCTGCGGTCCAGGGTTCGAGCCCCTGTATGACCATTTTGCGCTCTATTATCGGCTCGGCCACGCAGCTGCGACGCTGCTTTTGTGTCTCCCGTGGCGCTCGGCATGCTGCAAGGGCCGGTGTGGCTCGCACACACGTATCTGCACATCCCTGGTGGTCACAGCAAGGCTCGATACGGGTCCGAGTCCACTGCTTGGCCGGATGGTCCTGGCGGTGGAAATCTTCCTGACGGTCTTTCACTCGATGTCGGATGCTTGCGGTACTCGCTGTGGGTCCTGCGGTGTCGGCGAATGACTGCAGGGACGGCTATATCCGGCAAGAAGGCGGATACGAGGCGCTACGTTCGATCCGCGCTGGTAGGCGGCGCATTCGAAGTTGGACCGCACGGCGAGTACGCGCCTCAGAGGAGCGCGTAGCGGTGGGTGAGCCGTGGTGAAGCTGGCGTGTGCGTGTTGGTTGTGGTTTTATGGGTACGGTTGTATTTTTGTGTGGGTGGTGTGCAATGTAGTTTGCTGGTCGTATAGCTCAGTCGGTAGAGCACAGTGCTAATAACGCTGCGGTCCAGGTTCGAGCCCCTGTATGACCATTTTGCGCTCTATTATCGGCTCGGCCACGCAGCTGCGACGCTGCTTGTGTCTCCCGTGGCGCTCGGCATGCTGCAAGGGCCGGTGTGGCTCGCACACACGTATCTGCACATCCCTGGTGGTCACAGCAAGGCTCGATACGGGTCCGAGTCCACTGCTTGGCCGGATGGTCCTGGCGGTGGAAATCTTCCTGACGGTCTTTCACTCGATGTCGGATGCTTGCGGTACTCGCTGTGGGTCCTGCGGTGTCGGCGAATGACTGCAGGGACGGCTATATCCGGCAAGAAGGCGGATACGAGGCGCTACGTTCGATCCGCGCTGGTAGGCGGCGCATTCGAAGTTGGACCGCACGGCGAGTACGCGCCTCTAGAGGAGCGCGTAGCGGTGGTGAGGCCGTGGTGAAGCTGGCGTGTGCGTGTTGGTTGTGGTTTTATGGGTACGGTTGTATTTTGTGTGGGTGGTGTGCAATGTAGTTTGCTGGTCGTATAGCTCAGTCGGTAGAGCACAGTGCTAATAACGCTGCGGTCAGGGTTCGAGCCCCCCTGCGACCATTTGCGCTCTTTTATCGGCTCGGCCACGCAGCTGCGACGCTGCTTTGTGTCTCCCGTGGCGCTCGGCATGCTGCAAGGGCCGGTGTGGCTCGCACACACGTATCTGCACATCCCTGGTGGTCACAGCAAGGCTCGATACGGGTCCGAGTCCACTGCTTGGCCGGATGGTCCTGGCGGTGGAAATCTTCCTGACGGTCTTTCACTCGATGCTCGGATGCTTGCGGTACTCGCTGTGGGTCCTGCGGTGTCGGCGAATGACTGCAGGGACGGCTATATCCGGCAAGAAGGCGGACGAGGCGCTACGTTCGATCCGCGCTGGTAGGCGCGGCGCAGTCTGGACCGCACGGCGAGTACGCGCCTCTAGAGGAGCGCGTAGCGGTGGGTGAGCCGTGGTGAAGCTGGCGTGTGCGTGTTGGTTGTGGTTTTATGGGTACGGTTGTATTTGTGTGGGGTGGTGTGCAATGTAGTTTGCTGGTCGTATAGCTCAGTCGGTAGAGCACAGTGCTAATAACGCTGCGGTCCAGGGTTCGAGCCCCTGTATGACCATTTTGCGCTCTATTATCGGCTCGGCCACGCAGCTGCGACGCTGCTTTTGTGTCTCCCGTGGCGCTCGGCATGCTGCAAGGGGTGGTGGCTCGCACACGTATCTGCACATCCCCTGTGGTCACAGCAAGGCTCGATACGGGTCCGAGTCCACTGCTTGGCCGGATGGTCCTGGCGGTGGAAATCTTCCTGACGGTCTTTCACTCGATGTCGGATGCTTGCGGTACTCGCTGTGGGTCCTGCGGTGTCGGCGAATGACTGCAGGGACGGCTATATCCGGCAAGAAGGCGGATACGAGGCGCTACGTTCGATCCGCGCTGGTAGGCGGCGCATTCGAAGTTGGACCGCACGGCAGTACGCGCCTCTAGAGGAGCGCGTAGCGGTGGGTGAGGCCGTGGTGAAGCTGGCGTGTGCGTGTTGGTTGTGGTTTTATGGGTACGGTTGTATTTTGTGTGGGTGGTGTGCAATGTAGTTTGCTGGTCGTATAGCTCAGTCGGTAGAGCACAGTGCTAATAACGCTGCGGTCCAGGTTCGAGCCCTGCATGACCATTTTGCGCTCTATTATCGGCTCGGCCACGCAGCTGCGACGCTGCTTTTGTGTCTCCGTGGCGCTCGGCATGCTGCAAGGGCCGGTGT